>JAQQAE010003549.1:0-20037 GCA_029823295.1 Pseudamia nigra | reverse complement strand
CTGTTTTGTGAGTTTGTTTTTTAAAATAATTCTGTTGAACTACAATTCAAAAGCAATGTCTGATTTTCATTGGTTAACTTTCATAAAATTTTTATTTATTATTACTTTTGTCAGATTCAAGTTATTTCTCTGACCATTGTGGGTTTTTATATCATTTACAGAGGGTACCAACAATTTTATCTACGTCTGTATTTCTCACATATAGAACACTGTCGCAAATGTGATATAATGTAGATACACAAGTTAAAGCTCAGACCACAGGCACAGTCATTTATAGATATTTTAATGCCAAACTGTTTATGGATTGACAAACATTCCTGCATTACTAGTCTAACGCCTTCAAAAAACTTCCTAACTGATCGATGTTTTCTCTGTAGAATTCAACACTGTTTGTCCTTTCTGTATCTGCTGCATGGACATGGATGTGTCATTTTCCACTCCTTGCATTAGTTACAACTCACGACTGTGTTTTGACTTTGAGCTTTATTGAATCAGATGATTCGTCACCAGTCTGAGCTCAGTGTGGAACATTAAGTGATAAATCGTGGCCTGTGTTTCATCACTTTAACACAGAGTCACTGATCACCTGTAGATTAAGTAAGACTTTGTGACGGGTTGTTTGCTGTTTGTGACGTAGGATGGAGCCCAGGAAGCTGCCGCCACACCAGGTGGAGGTGGACGCCATCCAACAGAACAGCCCCCAGATCTGGCACAAAATCCACTTCCCCAATGACACAGATGAGGTGACAAGTCACACATTTAGTGTTTCTACAGTTAGATACTTTCATTTAAACAACTCAGTGATTTAAAATAATCCATGCCATCCATCAGTTTGTATCTTGTGACATACTCAATCAGTGCATAAGATAAGAGTTAAAAGATGATCCCGTTTACTATGTATTTATAAGATGCTTATTAATTTTACCATATACCTGTAGTAATAAGCGTGTAGAAAGTCCCATCCCTTTTGGTTTTGACTAATGGGACCTAACTTTGGAAAAAACTGTATTTCAGTGAAAGGCAAGTAACATAGTTTTCTGATTCCCACGAAATATGGGGATCAGAAAACTATCCACCCCATGCTTCAGTGGGGGTCATATGATGTTTGTAATCTCTCTCGCTCTCGCTCTCTCTCTCTCTCTCTCTCTCACCATCTCCCTCTACATCTTCTTTCTCCATCTTCTTTTTCTCTAGTCGCCTCTTTTTCTCTGTCCCTCTCTACCCCCCTTTCTTATTTTTATTTTTGCAATACTGTGATACTAACGTGCATCTTCCCTGTAGTTTTGTGCCTCCTCCCTTTGCCCTAGGTCTCTAGATGTCATCACTGTGTGTTTGCTGACTGTGGACCAGTCCAGTGTCTGTGGATGTCGTCCACTGTCTGCATTGTTTGTTGTTCTATCTCTACCCTTTTCTTTTGTCTCTCCTCTGTCCTCTAACCCCAACCGGTCGAGGCAGATGTCTTCCTACCCTGAGCCGCTGTTTCTGCTGGAGGTTTTTCTCTTCCGTTAAAGGAAGTTTTTCCTCCCCCCTGTCGCCGTTGGCTCACTCTCAGTGGTTCTGTTGGGTTTGCTCTCTGTATAGTCATGAGGTCTCGGCCTTGAATTGTGCAGCGCCTACAGATATTCGTCGATTATGATTGGCGCTGTACAAATAAAATTGAATTAAATTCAATTGTAAATTTAAAAGATAACTAAGTCAAGAAAGTAGCAGTTTGTTGTGAAACTGTTGGGATATAAAACTGAGAAACATAATTATAAAGACTGCAGACAGGAAGTCATGTACTGATGGCATCATAACTTCATCAACACTGTGTTCAGAGTCTCTGCAGCTCAACAGATCAACAATGATTTTGACCTCTTCAGATACTTTATTATCAAACAATGAGGTTAATTTGTCAAAGCAGCAGCCTTTTTGGTGCCATGACCTACATTACATTTTTTGTAAATTCAAAAATCCATATTTAAGCTTTTAAATGTCATTTCAATGAAAGAGCTTGTGCGTAGTGTTTAAGCATTGCAGAAACATTAAAATGATTCATATAATTGTTATATAATAATTCATATAAAACTTACTTTGAGCTAATAAATTTGTTAAGCACCTTATGTAATATCTCAACTCATGTTTGATCCTTTGTGTGGTCTCTTCAGGCATTTGAAGTGGCCACCAGCACCAGAATCAGGGATCTGATCCAGAACATCAGTAACAAGCTTGGTTTGGCTTCATCTGATGGATTCAGCATTTTTGTCAAAGTGCAAGACAAGGTTCATTCAAAAATAATAAAATCTAAACATCTTATCTTGACATTTGTAATATGTGCTTCTCCATGACTTTTTAACCCACTGGTTGATAAAAAAAATGGATCTGTCTCTTTGTGTTGTTTTTTCAGCTTCTCAGTTTGAATGACAACGACTACTTTTTTGACAGTTTGAGGCAAATTACTGACTGGACTAAGAAAGCCAAGAGGATCAAAGACGGTAAAAAAAATCACTAAAATGCGTGATGGTAATATATATCTGATGGTTGTCTGTGCTTTCACTGTGAAGCATCTTTGTGTTTGTACAGCTGCAGGCCCAGTCAACATATCCTACATTGTTTTCTTCATGAGGAAGTTGTGGTTTAACGTGATCCCAGGCAGAGATACAGAGGCTGATCTTATCTTCCATTTCCCTCAGGTATATTTGAATGATGCAGCTGCACTGACATCATTTTCCAGGTTGATTGATGTTTCCGTGTGATATTAAAGCTGAGTCTTTATATAAGCCTTATTTCACCAACCAAATAAGTGAGATAACATAATTTCTCTTGGAACTATGGAACAACATATTAAGACATTGATGTAAAGCTCAAATTCAGTCACAGGTGACTCTAGACAGAGCCTGTAACTTTTGTTTTGACTTTTCAGGAGGTACCAAAGTACCTGAGAGGGTTTCACGATTGCACCAAAGAGGAAATGGTCAACATTGCTGCTCTGCTCTTCAGAATAAAAGCCGGCAGCGACAAGACCCAGTTGGTCATGATTCCCAAAATACTGAAGGAGCTGGTGCCTGCTGATCAACTGAAGGCCATGTCTGAAAATGAATGGAAGAAGGTTTGCCTGCCTATATTAACTAATGTGTGCTCAGGTTTTGATAACCATATCCCACAAAAAAACACATCATCTGACAGAGTTCAGTCAGACATGAACTGTGCGGTTAACATTATGGGAAACTCTGATTCTCTACTTTCTATCTTGTAATTTTTTTTTAATATAAAAACGGCCTTACTAAATATCTCTAGTATATAGATATACAATTTGTACTTTCTACAACTGGAACTCTCCAAATCATAACAATAGCATAATCTGTGGGAGAAAATCCTAAAATGGAAACCTCTGTGGGTGTCAAATGGGTGAGAGCCATAAACTGCAGTTCTGCTAGTGTCCACTAAGTGAGTCATCCTCAAGGCCAGCAGTAAAGGCCATGCACCCTTTTGGAGGAACCTGCAGGAGAAAGCGAACAGTAGCTTTCATAGACTGTAATGTAAGTTGTGGCTTGAAACAATTCTGAAATAAAAAAACACGACTTAAATAAGCTTCTTAATTTGCCTCAGATCAGTATACACTTCATAAATGTAGATTACAATCGATATCAATCCATCTATAATCATGCTCATGGATAAAAGTATATTTTTAAAAAGTCTAGAATAAAATGGGGCGACATGGTGGTGCAGTGGGTAGCACTCGTGCCTCACAGCTAGAAGCTGGGTTCAATCCCAACACTGGGTGGTGGGTGGTTCAATCCCAACACTGGGTGGTGGGTGGTTCAATCCCAACACTGGGTGGTGGGGCCCTTCTGTGTGGAGTTTGCATGTTCTCCCCGTGTCTGCGTGGGTTCAACCAAAAACATGCACTAGGGGTTAGGTGAATTGGTCACTCCAAGTTGTCCATAGGCATAAATGTGAGTGTGAATGGTTGTTTGTGTGTCAGCCCTGCGATGAACTGGCAACTCATCTAGGTTGTGCCCTGCCTTTGCTCAAGTCAGCTGGGATAGGCTCCAGCACCCCCCCCCCCTCCAAGGAGGATTAAGGGGTAGAAAATGGATGGATGGATAGAATAAAATAATAATACACATTTGAAACTATTTGATATAATGTAATAGAGTATAGCACAGGATGAGTCATTTTTAGATATTTCTATAAAGAAATATTACATATTATAACTTTAAACATGTTTAAATATCAGGACGGCTGCTGAGTCTAAGCAAGGCTAATGCTATGACAATGCAAACACATAATTAGCACGTTGAACTTCAGTTGCAAGGTGTCTATTTCCACGTAGAGATTAAAATGTGGTTCACTGGTGGTTGTGGTCATTTCATGGATTTGTTGGTAAATAAAACAATGCAAATTATCACCACAGATGAACAGTGTCATAGTTATGTCACTCCCTTTGTTTGCCTGAGGGCTTTTACTCTAATATAATCATTAACTTTGTTTAGGGCAGTGCAAACACTTTTACACACATGCACAATGTCATATTTTTTCAGAGCATTGTTGCTGCTTTCAACAAACTGGCTGGCATGACTGCTGATGAAGCCAGGGTGGCATTTTTGAAGGTGGTTTACCGCTGGCCTACGTTCGGCTGTGCTTTCTTTGATGTGAAGGTAAGAGACGTTGGTGAATGTCACACAAGTGCAACTTGAACATACATTGATGTTTTGCTCTGTCCCTCACTTGAATGTCCTGACCACAGCCTGACTTTTGCTTTTCAAACTTTTACAGCAAACATCAGAACCTAATTTCCCAGACATTGTGCGTATAGCCATCAGCAAACTAGGAGTCACAATCATCCACCCCAAAACCAAGGTTAAATATCCTTTGAAATATCCTTTGATACTTTCTGTCCAACTGGTCTTATTTTTTACTTTGATATTTATTTTATTGACTTTCTTGCAGGATGTTCTTGCAAATCATCCATTCAACCGAATTGCTAACTGGTGCAGCGGAAGCACCTACTTTCACATGACCACTGGCAATTTAATCAAGGGCAGCAAATTCCTATGTGAAACCTCGATGGTAAGTGCAGTATTTGCATCCGTCATGAGACACGTGAGCTTTAGAATGACGACCAGTGAGTTAAAGGTTGCTGTCCTCTTTTAAAAGGGCTACAAGATGGATGATCTTATAACCTCCTACGTCAACTTGTACCTCAGAGAGAGGAGAGTAGTGCAAACCAGGAAGCAGCACTTCAACATGTGAGCCTCGCTGTCAGGAGGCGAGGTGTGATGTAACATCTGCTTCAACCATATAGATTCATATTTTAACACACAGCAGGAAGGCTCATAAGCTTTTATTCAGCTTTATTTGTCTGATGCGGAAAAACAAAACATTGATTTAATGTTGCCGCAGCTGTAGATTTCATACACATTGGTAAAAACTTTTTACATTTATTTAAGCTTGTTGTCATTTGTGAACAGCATTTATTTAAAATATGTTTATATATACATGGGACAGCATTCCATTAACTCCATACCTTTACACACTAATTTAGTTTATTTCTGCATAAATGGATTGTGCAGAAATAAACCTATTAAGTTACTGGAGAGTCATCCTGTGTGTATATTTTTGATAGATGAAAAACAGATAGAGTAGAGTGTGCTCTTTGGTCATTTTTGGACATGTTTTACTTACTATAGTCAATCATAAAAATACACATTTGTCTCTAATTCAGGGTTTTTGATACCATGACAAGGCTTATGTGCAGTACTTAGCATACTTTGGCCACCACCTAAGGTTAAATAACATGAAATTAATGTAAAAAATGGCAAGATGTATAGATTGCAATTTTTCTCAAGTGCACTTCAAACTCTGCTTTGAACATTTTTGTATGTTGTAGATGCTTTTCCAAATTTACACCTACATAATCATAGAAATGGTTCAAATGGTTCCGACTTTATATTTTTGTTTATTAAATTTCATGGAAAAGGACCTCCAGACAGATGCACCTATGTCCTCAGCAAACAGCAGCTCAGCCCTGTGAAAACCAAGATAAAACTCTGTATTGCATCTCATACTGTGTTATCCACACGTTCCTTTTAAACAAAACATGGTTAAGAATCATCAAATAAATATTTTTTTCTGTTTAGAGATCAATTGTCTTGAGTATCTTATTTTCCGTCAAACTGACTTGAACTTTTACTACAGTACAAGAGATTATGTACAGCATTTTTGATAAGTAAGCAATTCTCCAAGGCAATGCTTTAGAAGATGTACTACAGACAGAGCCGAGAGTCTGGACAAAAGTGGGGACCGTTCCAATTAGCACTTGGCAGTAGATTAACTGTGTAGTAGTGTCAAAGCTTCTCCACAGCCTGCACAGATAGGGGCTTCATTCAGGTCCACAGAATAGCATTTGCATAGTGATGATGCAGAGAAGAAAACGGGCCGATGTCTGTGATGCACAGCTGTGATCTCCATGTATGAAAGAAATATTATCCCCCCCAAAGCCAGTGGGTCTTCTCTCCACATCTGTCTGAATGCTATGTGACTGATTATTTTGGCCATTCCAATTCAAGGCACCCCCAGGGGGCGAGGACCAACAAGGGCCTCTGTTTCCTCCAAAACGCCCCCCCCCCCCACTCTTGTTTTTCACTTGCACTTCTATAGGGCTACGGGGCCCTCTTTAGAACTCAACAGACTATCAACAAAAGATCATCTCTGAGACTTTAGTCATAAACCTCTAAATTAACAACACAGTCCATCTTCTATCTATCAGCGGGAGGGTGTCACAAGTAGTGGGGGGGTTCATGGTTAAGGCACTCGGTGGACCACAAGGCCTTGTTTCCATGGAGTGAAACCCGACGACTCATTGCGACTGAGGCATGCCATTCTTTTCCCCGGTGCAAAAATGCGCTGCTTATTCTGACTCAGGCTATTGTGAAGCGCACAAGTGGCTCTCTGAGGAGAAGGGGATGGAGAAGAAAGGGTGGGGTCAAGGTTCAAACGAAAGGCTCCCATCAGGACTCCCTTTCTGTTATCAAATTTGTTGAGACACAAAAAGAGCTACAGTCTGATTCCCAAGAACATCTTGACGGAGCGAGACAGAGTTATAGGGCAGCATTCTTTGTGTCAGGCAGCAGTTCTTCCACAGCTCAGTGGTCTTCACTTTATTCCACTTACAACTTCGGCACCGCTCCTCACTCTGAATAATCCTCTCAGCAGCCAAGCTTTTCTTCAACTTGTGCACTCTCTGAACAGCTCTGCAACACTGGTAAGTTTTTTTGTTTTTTACTTTTGATTATTTAAGAGAAAAAAATAGACAAAATTATGTTGGTTCTAAATATGTACTGTAGTTTAACATGACTAAAGTGAAATTAAATGCTAGTTGTGACCAATGCCAGCTCTCTCAGTCTCTTAATTTAATCGCTATAGAAAGAGGAGAATAGTACTTTACTATCTCATTTATATAGGTTTTTAATAGTATATACAGAAATTGTGAATATAATTTGTCTGATGATGTACTTGGAAATGTTCCCTATTGTCACATTTACTTTGAAACACATGACAGCTCTCAGTAGCAGACATGTAAAAAGTTTTGGTTTTTGCATTTTTAGACTTTTTAATTTGAATTTAAAGTGAATTTATGTGTGCTATTTTAAATGTCAGTTACTTCATTCAACTTGACTTCTGACACAGTTTATTCACAACAGAAAGAAAACACAATACAATATTTAATGCATATAGTACAGTATTGGACTTCCACCCATCCATTTTCTACCCCTTAATCCTTGTGAGGGGGGTGGGGGGTGCTAGACTTATGAACATTCATGTAAAGCAGAAATCATTCAGTAAAAGTAATGAGTTATAACATAGGAGCCTTCATCGTGCAGCTCTCTCCTCTTGGTTCAAAGCAAAATGCTCAATACCATAAATATAGATGAACTCTTTCACGCTGCTGTGGAAAAGAATGGAGATGTTTTCCTTCTATGTTGAGTCACAGAGCAGTGGAGTCACACACCTTACATACCTTAATGAGAAGGAATTTGAAAAACCTAGAATAAAAAATTGCATTTAAAAAAGTAAACAATCAAGAGACTTATCAAAATGATTTAACTAAGCAACAAAATGTACAAAAATAATCACAAGTATGAACAAATAAACAACAAAATAAGCAAACGTGACAAAATCAAGTAAATGAATTAAAATGAAGCTTTTAAAAAAGAAACTTAACAAGGGAATCCACAACATAAGCAACAAAATATGCAAAAAACAAATGCATGGAAATGAGTAAACGTGAACAAACTGAGCAACAATATTTGAACAAATCAATTAAGATGAAAAATGTAAAAAAAAAATCAGCAACAAAATGAAACAAAATCAACAAAAATCGCAATTTATGACGCTGTTATAAATTCCACCTTATGAAGTTACTCTCTACTCTGTTACTCTATCACCTGAGCACTCAAGAATGTAACATTAAACCTTTAGGCTTTGACCCACATTGCCGATTTTCTCGGTTTGGATAGTGACTAATCTCTAAATGGACAAATGCCAAAAAGTGAAAACCTAATCTTCTTAGCCTGATCACTGTAAATGTTTTTTAGGATTGCCCGTGAAGGATTATCCCACTGGATGGGTATATATGGATGCTTTTCCATTCAGGGCTGTGGCTCCTGGTTTGTTTTCCGCTGCAGGGACTTGTGCTCCTGAATGGGCAGAGTCTGAGCTTTGGCTGAGAAACATCCATCACTGAGGGTCTCACAGCTCCAGCTCGAGTAGGATTCATATAACACACACTGAAAAGAACCAGGGTGCTACGTCTGGCTGATTTCTAATGGGCCAAAAGTCAGAGTGGAAACAGACACACAGTCCTTTATTGCAATAGTACAACTTTAATAAATTCCCCCTTTTTTATTTACAATGCATAATAGGCAACCTCCCTTCTGTAATAAACACATATTTAGGAAGATGACCTCTGTCACCTCCTCAACATGTGTTCCTGTTGTTCCTGGATTCTCCACAAATACCAAACACAATGAGAAAAACGCCTTTTACAGGATAAATGACTCCAAGACACTGTTGTTACCCCAGAGATGTTTGTGCAGCTGTTAAGCTAAAGCAAAAGAGTAGATAAATACAACATAAGAGGAGTGGACAGCTAGAGCTTGCCAAAGCATCAGCATGATCAGCTTTAAGGTGTGTCTGAATAGTTTTAAGACTGGAAAAGCAAACGATGTGCAACCCCCATGAGGAATGTTGGAAATTTCTTGTAGTAACAGGACTGGGTGGATTTATTTGAGTGTGAATTATTTGCTATGTATTCTTTAACATTATTACTGAACACTGATCTTCAAATATAGATTTTAATGTGCTATGAGTTTGCCATTTAACCTGGATGAGAGAACTTTTGCAGATAAATGAGACTGTCCCAGATGAGCTGTAAGATGTCAAATCAGACTCAAAGTTCAGCATGGAGGGGCTGGATTCATAGACTTAGTGCGAGATATTCGAACACTAGTAGAGGTCATAATAAAGTAATTATCACCGCGTTAGGCAAAGATCCAGACATCTATTGTTACCTTATAAAACACTGTCTGTCTATAGGGTTAAATACTTTTTTTCACATTTTACGATCCACATACTAATAGGAATATAAATTTACTAATTAATCAGAGCAAAAGCCTCCAAAACATGGGTCATTTAATGGTTCAGTATGTAAGATTTGCCTGTGTACACTACCAGTCAAACATTTGGACACACCTTCATCAGTGTTTTTCTTAATTTTTTATTATTTTAACATTGTACATTAATATTGAAGACATCCAAACTGTGAAAGGACACATATGGGTTTATGTTGTAAACAAAGGACTGTAAAACAACCCAGGACATGTTGCACATTTTCGATCAGCGTTTCTCAGTTTTTGTCGCCTTGTAACCCACATTTTTCAGTGGTCGTCAAGTCACTTGCATCAATTTAAAACCAGGCCAATCTACTTTTTACTAGCTGGTAAATCTCATCTGAGTATATTCTGAACAAAATATGCACCTGTTTCCATCACTGACTTCAAATTCAGATTACAAAATAATTAATAACATATATAAAAATGACAACAAAATGAAATAAACAATTCAGTGAAAGAAAAATTAAATGGACAAAAATTACCTAAATATTTAAACACTCAAAATGAGGCAAAAATGAACAACAATTAACAAAATGAATGAAAATAAAACTAAATAATCAAGGAAATTAACAAAAACAAAACAAAATAATGATTAAAAAAATATAAATTAAAATGTATCATAAAATGAAAGAAGCAATTGAACAAAGATAATTTAAATAAATTTTTTAAATGGCCAAATTATTAAAAACAAAAACAATATATAAGAAAATGTTCAAAACAAGGCAAAATGAACATAATAAACAAAATGAAAGAAAATTAACAAAAAACTGCACAAAATGTATGAAGATTAACAAAATAATCAAGACAATTGACAAAAAACTGTGCAAAGCAAACTAAGATTAATAAAAGAATCAAGAAAATTAACAAAAAAGGATCAAAGTAATAAGCGAAAAAACAAAATTGAACAATAAACCAGTAAATAAACAATATTGCAGGCTAATTTTATGGCAACAGTGAGTAAACCCTTTCGTGACCCACTCAGAGTCAACATCCCACATTTGAGTGCAAACACGCCAGTTTAGAACCACTGTTTTACATTCTCCAAAGTCCCCACATTTAGCTTTGATGACAGCTTTGCACATTCATGATTCATGAAACAGTCACCTGGAAAATCACATGTGTTAAGAAATAGCTGTACATGGTCTACATGGGTGTAAAAATGTAATATCCTTCTGGTGTTTATCTGTGTGATGATGTTGCTTATTCAAAAGCATAAACACAGTGTGAGGCACTCATGAAGGTTATTATTAAAAAGCCTTCAATGTCTCATGGCTGTTAAGTTAAAATTATGCCAAAGTGTTTCAGCTACCATGGCTTTGATCAGGGCAAACAAACTAATTGAGACTAATTAGAGCTGCATATTCAAAAATAGAGCTGAACAACAGTCACATGAACAATCTGAACCATCCTGATTCCAAGTAAAATCACATAGGACTCTGTCGTCAGTCACACACGCAGAAAATTAATCAGTCACATCATCCAGAGACACGGAGATGCTGTGAACAATTGGCTCCTAGATAGTTTCCCAATATCATAGACAATGCCTTTAATGCCAAATATTCAGAGTTTTAGCCCTCAGAATGTCTTGAAGACATGAAGACATTAGCCACAAGACCCAAATTTGTCTTCATCATCTTTCGGCTGTTCACTTTTAAAGGGTAGCCAGAGCAAATCGTCTGCTTCCATCTGTCCTAACCTTTCAGAGACCCTTATATACAGCCAAAACTCAAAAACAACATTATGATCTGTTAAAGACGTTCTAAATGTGCCAGTCTGACACAGTGTATTTAGAGCAGTGTGGTTTGTCACTGAGGCAGTTTGTTGCCTGAAAATCAGTTCCATGTTGTATATCTTATGTAAAGTCAATAATGAAGGAGAATTTTCTGTCATTTCATCAGATGCCATTTAAAAGATGAATGTCACTCTGTCTAATAAGCCATGACAAAAACTTACTCTAAGTGTTTTTAAACAACAGTTCATCCAGCCTGCAGTTAATGTTTGGTATTTTATAAAAGGGTTGTGTTCAAGATGCCCTGCAGCCTTTTCTGTAGAGGGTCATAGGTCACATGGTCCACAAAAAGAAACGACTCCATAAATTACAGCTCTGAAAAGATTTATTGTTTTACTGAACACCAGCCAGAAAGTTCTCACAAATTCTCCTTTTGTCAGAATAATTTGTCTGCTGTGGCAGAAATCAGCTTCAGTACACAAAATGCAAAAAAGTTTTAAAATAATTTTTTTGTGTTTTCTCAGCCACCAAAATGGAGACTGCTGCAGTGGAACTGCCCTCTCTATTGTCCAATCAGTCATCAGAGAGCTGTGCGCCTGTGGACATGACAGCTGAGAACACGTTGTTTGGATGCCTTTACATCCTGGTCTTCTTCCTCGCACTGAATGGTAACAGCCTGGCTCTCTGGATCTTCGCCCATCAGCGAGGCACTTCCTCTCCAGCTAATGTCTTCTTGATCCATTTGGCTGTGGCAGACCTGTCATATGTGATCATCCTCCCACTCAGGGCCACGTACCACCTCACTGGGGGTCACTGGCCCTTTGGGGAGGTGCCCTGCAGAGTTGCAGGCTTTTTGTTTTATGTCAACATGTACGCCAGTCTGTACTTCCTGGCCTGTGTCGCAGGGGATCGGTATCTGGCTGTCGTCCATGCTGTGAGGTCACTGAAGGTCCGTCGTGCTCGCTATGCTCACATTATCAGCTTTTCTCTCTGGGTGCTCGTTACCGTCTCGATGGCGCCCCTGTTGGTCACCCATCAGACTGCAGAAGTGGACGGTGTGACGGTGTGTTTGCAGCTGTACAGAGAGAAGGCTTCTCGTAATGCTTTGATTTCATTAGCTGTAGCTTTCACCCCACCATTCCTTGCCACCCTGGCCTGTTACCTCCTCATCATTCTCAGTCTGCATCGTGGCTCCAGGTTAGAGCCAGCCCTCAAGCTCAGAGCCCTGCGCACTATCGGCCTCGTTCTGCTGATCTACGTGGTCTGTTTCCTCCCATACCACGTTAGCAGAGCCACTTTCATTTTGGGCTACACCCACCCTGACGTGTCCTGCCAGACACGCAGAGGCCTCAGCTTGGCCAACCGCCTCACATCCTCGCTCACATGTCTGAACGGTGCCATGGACCCGTTGGTCTACCTGTTTGGAGCTGAGAAGTTCCGTGGCACGCTGACACGACTGTTTTGCAAAGATAAGGCAGGAACGTCAGGAGCTACAAGTGGAGAGTTAAAGGGAACACATGAGAGCTCCATGAGTGCCAAATCTGAGTTTTAAAGATAGACACACTGAACTGACTGAATAAGGTAGAAATGCATTTCCAACACAACCAAACTGGAGAGACTGTCAGACAACACTTTCATTTTCATACGTGGAGGTTTGGGCCCATATTGCAGTGTGTTCAGTCCGTGTTGCCCATTTTCAGTGAAAACCTTCAGCCCTCACATTCTTTGGTAAATGAATGTGTTCAACTATTGACCAAAATCTCAGTCATGAGGCTTATCCTGGTTTTGATCATATTTGGGATATATGTTTTTGGATCAGGAGAAATGGGGTTTGGATTATCTTTATCCCTTTGCATATCATAAATACCAGTGACAGATTGTGTACCTGCTACCAAAGTACGGAGGGAACACATTAATATTTGTTGCATATTCGTCTTCCGATTATTCTTCTTCTTCCGTACAATTTTAATTTTTCTTCTTGTGGGGCTTTGAGAAATCATGTATCAAAATGTATCTAAATTTTAGGAATTGTGTACTGTTATGCATTTTTGCAATTTTGATGAATGATGGTGGAAAAAATTACAAAAAAACTGCAAAAAATTTCCCATTAATGTCCGATGAGAAGCAGTCAAAAAAGTCACTGTACTTCATCGTAGGAACACGACTGAAAGTTGAACCTGGTCACAAAAAAATCAATTTTTGGTGTCAATTTTTTTTAAATATCCAGTATGGTTTTTACAAAATTACAGTTCAAGGTTTAGATCATTTTCATTTTTTTTTTGTATACAACGGGAGTCAATAGACAGAATGTTCTTGAGTGAGAGTGGGAGTGTAACTGACAGAGGGTAGAAAGGCTCTGAAATCATCTAAATATTTTTTGCTTAAACTGCTGTTGACTGGAAACAGGCTCACATTTTATAATTAGAAATGTAGCCACATTTCTCTTCTTTCAGAAAATGTACAGAAATAAAAATCAGAGCCTCAGAGTGACAGAAAACCCATTCAACAGCCACTTTAACTCCTGTATTAGATGAAAGCAGAAGAGTTTGCCTTCCCCTGTCTCACACAGTTTACACTGAACCTACATAAAAATTGTATCAGGGCATTCACCGAAACCTCATATTGTGACAGGAAAGGATGAAAGTGAAAGGATTTTGATGATCTGAGCAATGGTTGCAACACAGAAACCTTCTCAGTGAGCCTGCCTGATAACAGGGGCTGAGGTTACCACAGGCAGAAAACACAAAGTGGTCGAAATGAGTCTCTGGATTTAGGAGGCAATATAATTTAGAACAGAATCTGCCGTGAGTAGCAGGTGCACTCAAAATTTCCATGAAATTTTCTAGTTACTGTGTACTGTTTGTGCAAACACCTGTAACACAAACTAGGAATTTAATCTGACATTTATGCTGCGGTCAGTCTCTCCTTAAATTAATGAGGCAAGGGAGTTGTTCAATATTTTGCTTATTATTTTAAAACTAATGAATCAGCCTGTTCTTTGGTTTTGATGTATGTCTGTCTTGTAAAGATTCTTCTGTGTTTTCGACTGGTACTTGACCATGTGTTCTACAATGCATGCTGGGAAAATGCCATTCTGTGGCCTGTTTTCAATAGGTCAGCCTCTCAATACCTTTTCTAGGCTAAACTACCAAATTCTCCGTGTCTAGTTCATTCATTACTGAAAAACCAGTTTGGCATTCTCACAAGTTGTACTCTGTTGGAATGATCCTGCCACTGGGCAACTGTTTCAGTTGGCATTTTTCTTCCATTTACTATCAGTGTATTACCATTTTAATATCCTCCCATACTATGTGAAACAAGAACAACCACTGAGTTGCAACTACAAACTGAAAAAAGTCCATTTTTATTGAAGATATGGACTGTGTGGTATTTCGCTGTGGCGACCCCTGAGGGGAGCAGCCGGAAGGAGAAGAAGAAGAAGATATGGACTGTGCAACAGGGACAGACTGTCATGGTTCTTTGTAGTGTTTTTCCTGGCAAAGTTTTGCCCATTTTAATACTAGGACTCACCCTCCTGTGCAAACATTTAACCAAAACTCCCAACACATCCAAGTGGTAATCACTGCATTCTTAGACATGAGTCTACTGATGTGACACTAACGGTCTGTTTCCTCAAGGCTCCAGAAATGAAACGCTTAATGTTGCAGTGGTTTGTGCTTGTATTGCATGACAGTAGCTGTGCAGATCAGCAGCAATCACGAACCAGGGGAGGATGTAAGCATGCAGTATCAGTACCCAACCGCCAGCATAACCAGGTTTCTCAAAACCTAGATAAGAGATAATAAATATGTTTACATAGATAAACTCAAAAATGGGATAATTTAAAACCCTGATTATAAACAGGACGCCTGAGTCCATACAAAGACAGTTATTGTATTAATGTATGTGTGACACACTATGAAAAATATGACAGCACTTAGTGAAATCTAAATTTGAACAGAGGCACTTAAGAGGGCTCCTATTAGAAATGTAAATCAGATCATGTGATCACATCACTGTATTTGGATGGCAGTACGCACAGTGAAACAAATATTTTTTGCATGTCAGTGACATGTATGCTTATACTTACTGTATGTGTTACTGTCTCCTTTTGTAATCAAGTCTGTGGGTTGTTTTGTTGTTTTTTTATGCATATTTGAATTTTTGCGTCTCAAAAACAGACCGACTGATCACTTACATAGTCGACCGCTGATGTGTATTTTCTTATTTGGCAAATGTAATAAATTGTCATTACTTTGCTATTAATGTAATTTACAATGTTTACAAGTGCTTCATAAAAGTGTATATATATATATATATGTCATCACTTTTGTAATTGCTGGAAGAAAGCAGTTCCTTGTTTACTTTGCTTGTGCTTGACAAATCTACATTGTACAGTAAATAGTCTTCATTATCATTACTATCCTGTGCTATGCATTTATTGTGTTGTCCACAGTCCTGTGACATTGCACACTTGTATGACAAACTTATAACTCATCTACTATTAACTGTAAAATCATTACTCAGACGTGAAGCCCTTTGTGACAAAGTTTGTGTGAATGTAAACACAATTTCCATCTGTAAATGGTTTACTAATGAGACAAATATTGGCTCATATTTTATTTCTGTTTCCTTTTTGGCTTGATAACACCTGCTTTGAAATGCAGCAAGATAAAAAAAAAAAGTGGTTTCCCGTCCTCGCTGCATGAGCTCATGTCTCTTCTGTTCTGTCACTGAGGCTTTGACGTGCTCTTTGTGAAAGTCTCAAAACTATTTCAAGCGCAGGGCAGAAACCTCCATGGCTGCAGAGGCTTGTCACTGTGTAGTTCTCTTTTCATATCATGTGACCCACATTGTGGTTTGAGAGCAGCTTATTTTCCTCCTCTTATTTCTGCAAGACTTCCTGTCCATCACATGAACATGGCAAGCCACTCTAAACTGGCATTTCCTGAATGTATATATTTCATAAACCTCATTCACTCATATTACTTTATTTTTATTTTATAGGTCAGATTAGAGCATGTTCTTCCAGGTCAAAGGGAAATGATGATGTGGGCTTTTTACAATACTTCTTTAAAGAGAATACCGCTCCTCATGCTCAGTTTGTGACTGTGAACTCTTTCACTTTAATGAAACGGACTCATCATTTTTACATTTTTTTGTTACTTCCTCTTTTTAAGAGAAGTTGCTGCCATCTTCACCATTCACTCGGATATTTTCAGGGCAGTTCACACCAACAGGGAATTGTTTGAAAACTAAAGAAATGCTAGGTAATGATTAAAAATAATGTGATAAGGAGAAAGCTGGATTTCTATCTACATCTCTCTCATATAACAAGCAAAGTGGAGGCAACAGGGCCTTCCTCTGTTTAACTTCACAAATGAGGAAGTTAAAGGCTGAGTGAGTAGCAGCTTCCTTTTGTGCAGCTTTCAGAGGCAGAGGATGAACAAGTGAAAGAGAAGACTGAAAAGTACGCACAGAGAAGGATGAAAATACTCCCTACGAATCTAGAGTTTGGTGGATTTTCATTTTAAGAGCAGATGCAAAAGTCTTTCAGTTCACTATTGTAGGTGAGAAACAGGATGCCAAGTTTTCAACCTTGGTACCATGGTAATATAACTCGATCCAAAGCTGAGGATCTACTTTCCAAAGCAGCAATAGATGGAGGATTCCTTATTCGGGACAGTGAGTCCATCCAGGGAGCATATGCCCTCTGTGTTTTGTAAGTACACCTCACTTTTGTACTTGTTGTTTCATTGTGATGACGGCTCAAACAGCTGATGATGGATTCTTTCTTATGTTAGAAAACTTGATGCACTAGCACAAAAAGAGAAAAAAAACCTGTCAGATTCATCTGAAAATTATAAGATAAATATAAAATACACCGTTATACCTGTTGTATAACTTTTTGCAGATACGCACTGCAAAGACTAGTTCCCCTTTATTGACATACTGTGCTGCCACTGAGCAACACCTTTTGCCCTTTGCAACTTATAACATTTGCATGAGGAACCTATTGTTTTAAAAGCTACTGGGAACTAACTACAGCTCTCCTGCAAATTTAACACCAGACATGCCCACTGTATTGCTGTTTCACTCTGCATTTGTGTCATATCGCAGTGACAGACTATTAAATTCCACTGCATTTTATTTCAGATACCAGAACTGTGTTTACACTTACAGAATTCTGCCAAATGAGGATAAGAAGCTCTCTGTCCAGGTAGGCCAACATTTAAAAGTGAAAGTTTAATCACTGATCAATATGTCCTCAAATATGACATAAAAATGTTGGTGCACAGATATTTTAAATGCTGTAGCGCCCTCATTTTAAAAGTGTAATACATTTAGACATATTGACTACTTGTGCTTTTATTAACTGTCATAACTGTGATACAGAAACATCTGTGACACAAACATTTCACACACACTAGTTCACGTCCCCTGGGCCAATCTGTGGTGTAGTGGTTAATATGTATTTTAAAAATATAGTGTTTACAGAGGTTGAGGATTTATTTTAAAAACAAGTTTGCGAAAACTCAGCTGTGTAAAATGTCACTAAAAACAGAATGTGCTAAAATGCTGTATATACTGTATTTAAAAATCACGCAAAGACTTGATTTATATGATGAAACATAGAAATGTCATAGTTGAATTAAAATTGAATCATGACATAATCATTTTGAATTTGATGTCAACACATTTAAAAGTCGTTGACACAGTGGCAGGAATAGAAAATGAAGAGGTGAGATACTTTGAAATACAACAGGTTGAGAATCTCAGAATTAATGAGGTTCACTCTTAACAGAGTCATAGCTTGACTGGATATAAAAAGAGCATCCCGGAGAGAGTGAGGTTCCTGAGGTAAAGACGATGAGAGGTTCACCAATCTGACATGAATCAGCATAAAAATTTCCAAGAATCTGGAGATTTCATTTGTTACAGTTCATAATACCATCAAAGATTCAGATAATCCACTGAAACTGCTGTACACAAAGGGCAAAACTGAAATGGTCTTGCACTTATGTAGCGCCTTCCTACCCTACGGCACTCAAAGCGCTTTACACTGCTTTCCATTCACCCACACACACATTCATACACCACTGACACTCACTGGGAGCAATGTGTGTCTTGCTCAAGGACACTTTGGCCTGTGGACATGAGAAGCTGGGATTTGAATGCTAACCCTTCGGCTCCCGGACAACCCGCTCTACCTATTGAGCCACAGCCAATATGTCGGTTCAATATGGGGTTTCAACGTTTTGCAAATCATCATATTCTGTTTTTATTTACATTTCATACTATGATTTATTTTGAAAAACAGGATAATACACCAAACTCATCTTTCTGCTTTTGTAGGTGTGGAATGGCAGTAAAGAGAAGCTCTTTAATTTGAATAAACTCTCAGTTATACTATTATGCTGCAAACATATGTTAGTGATTCGATCACATGAAGTCAGGAATCATTCTGGCTCAGAGTTGACTTCATTTCACAGGGAATCAGCAAAACAGAGGTTCAAAATTACACATTCTATTGAGCAGACACAGGGATTCCTGTCTCAGGTTGTGAATCTGATGATGTCAATGTCAAGTTAAAAAAGTGGCTCATTTCTGTTTGCTGTGTTGTTATTTTTGTTTATCCCATTGATTATGTTGTTCATTTTTTTAAATAATTTCTGTACTTTTTGTGGATGTTTTGTTCATTTCTCTTTGGTTTTGTTAATTTTGTGTATATTTTGTTTATCTTTTGATATTTTTTGTTCATTTTCGGTATTATTTTGTACATATACATTGTTGATTTTCTTGAGCTTGTTGATCATTTTTGCTTCCTTATTTCTTTGTTTAACTATGTCCATTTTGTTGCTTTACGTTAGGGTATATTTGGTTCATTTTGATTTAATCTTCTTCACAACACTAACAAAATCAGTTATTCAGGGTCACTCATACATGTCATTATATTTTACATTTATATACTGTACACCTAAATGTTCTGTGGAGTTTGGGTGTTGAGCCAAAGATGTTTGGATGATGTGTTTCATCTTCAGGCATCTGAGGGAGTGCCGATCCGGTTCCTCTCTACGTTGCCTGAGCTGGTGGAGGCGTATTACAGCCCAAACATGGGCCTGATTACACACTTGCAGTTTCCAGTGCAGAGGGAGGAGGAGGCTGACGAGGATCCAGGTCAGACATCGACACTCCAGAAGTGCAGTAGCAACACTTCTGTTGACTAAAATATTCCTAAACGTCCTGCTTTTCCTACAGATTCCAGTAACCCCCCACCTCAGCTTCCACCCAGGAACTTCACCAGTAACGACGTGAAAGACAGTGACTCCAAGTCCCCTGAACAGGCCTGCAAGTCCCTATCAGACACCTACCTGACCAGACTGCAGTACATGGACATGTCCCTGTACGGTGAAACTCGACAATGAAGACCTATGAACTTTATGTCGATGGTTTTCAGTTAGTGCTGCCTTGTGAGCTGCATCATCAAACAGACAGCGAGTTAAGACTTACTTTTATCTCATTTAAACTAGGCAAATGTATGTTTAGAAGACAGTAAATTACATCGTCTACGCAGGATGTAGTCTACCTGTGTGCTCCTACCTCCGCTTTTATAAGTCACCCTGTGCTCCTGTCTCTTCTGGAAGAAAGTAT
>JAQQAE010003548.1:0-20042 GCA_029823295.1 Pseudamia nigra | reverse complement strand
TTGACATACTCAGAAATTTATGCCGGGCCAGATTAAATCATCCAACGGGCCGGGTCCGGCCCGCGGGCCGTATGTTTCACACCCCTGCATTAGATTCAGTTTCCACCACAGTTCCTCCTCAGCTATCTGAGTATGCATCAGAGCAAACATCTCTCTGCTGTGTTGATTGATTTATTCTGTTACATGTTACTGCAGCTCTCACTGCATGGGTGTTTCAATGCATAAACAGATTTGATAGTAATGTTCAAAATGTCTACTTAGTTCTTTAAAATGAATTAAATTATTCCGTAGCGTTGGGGATATTACATTAAAACAGTTTCTCATTTGGATCCAAGCTTTACATGGTGTTAATGTCCAGACATAACCTAAATACAGTCTGATGCACATTGGGGGTTCTGATCTAATGAACGGCGACATTCTCAGTTAATTATATTCACCCTGTTTGGGATGTCAGCCGCCTGTCACGCCCTCCGCTTAACTATTTGCTTTCCAGACAGTTTCAGATGTCCACATACAGACTGGTCAGGGAACAGCAGGACACACATGGACAGAGGGAGACAGGGGGCTGGAAGTCACTGTCCACATCAGGGAGGTTTGTTTGCACCCGCTGCTGGTCCCCTTTAATCACGCTGGCAGCGTGGAGACAGTCACGCCAGACCCCGTTTCAAAATCTGACCATTTAAAGTAAGCCTCTTAGCTGCTAAATGTTTAAATACCAAGTCGCATGTCTCCTTCGGTCTTCGACCATAGTCGAATCATTAAAGATTTCGGTATAAATACAATCCACTAATAGCACTTTGTATTTACATTGCATGAACAATCACTACAACAAACTGCTCGATTTGGCTGACGTGTTGGTCCGTACTATAGCGCAGCTGAGGCGGAAACAGCAGAAGCATTTTTTAAATTAAGTTATAATTTCATGGAGGAAAAGGCGGATTGGTAGCTTGAATTAGAACCGACATTAAAAGTAAAAGGAATTCTTTGTAATACGTGTATAAGGTTTTGGTTGACACTGCATGCAAATCTGCGTATGACTTTATATGCTTTAAATTGTACTGTTGTAAAAGGAGTCCTGTGCGTATAACGTTAGCTAGCTGCAGCGCTTACCTCCCCAGATCCCTATCTTCAGCTGGGACTTGTCCAGGTTCTCCACATAGTCTCCGATGAATCTGTTGAGCAGGTCGCTCACCAGAGACTCGAACACCATGGCTGAAAGGTTCGGGTCCGCTCGACTGTCCTTCCCCAGTCAGCGCCGTATCGTCGGCTTGCACCTGATTTCCGCTTCAGCGGGTGACAGAAATTAATGAGCGACTCTCTCTGGGATCGACAGCAATTTGTGTTGACTAGTGCTGTCTGCGCATTGACAATCAAGTCGCGGTGTGAGAGCATCGAGCAGGTCAAGTGTGGCTGACTCAGTGAAACAAAGAGGCGTGTCTGTGCGAACTGGACTTCTTTTAATACCGCAAAAGTATGTCACTGGTGTTTTTCTTTGCTTTCACTCCCTGAAGGCAGATCCAACAAAGCGCTGAGGGAGATATGTGTTTCATTTTCACAACTAATCTTTTCTATGTGGTCTTGTGGATTGATGTGGCATTTTAAACTATTACGAGAAAAACAGATTGATTAGATATTACAGTATTAAGGATCTATGACAAAGTGTTTACTGACGTCTTCATCAAGTGGGAGAATAATAATATGAT
Source organism: Pseudamia nigra (assembly GCA_029823295.1). NCBI lineage: Eukaryota > Metazoa > Chordata > Actinopteri > Kurtiformes > Apogonidae > Pseudamia > Pseudamia nigra. Next base: position 18,339 of record JAQQAE010003548.1, on the reverse strand, counting down.
AGTGCGCTTTGAAAATCTTATAGGACAACACTCTACATTGCAGGCAGTTATTTTTTCATGCTTGGCAGTGTGGGGTAGAATCATCAGACAGAATAGAACCTAAACAGAGACTGAATTTTTTTTTTTTGTCTTTAATGAAATGTGTTGAAATTGCAAAAACAAAATAAACAGTTCTGCCCTAGTTTTTTTCTGATTTCTGGGAGGCTCAGAGTGCTTGTGATGTGATTGTTAGTTCTGTTAGGATGTTCTGTTTTTGCCTGTGTTTCTTTGTCTGTTAGCAACATTACTCAAAAAGTTATAAATGGATTTTGATGACATTTTCAGGATAACTCAGAAATGATGCAAGAAACAACTGATTAGATTCTGAGGATTGTCTAGATCACATTACGGATCTAGGAATTTTAATTTTGTCACCTAATTATCATTATTTTATGCATTTGAATTACACAGTTTACATAGTAAAATAATATGATAATATGGGTATGTCTCTTTGCCAACATGGACCTTTTTTCCAATGTGTTTAAAGTCATACAGTATACACACCTGATGAAAAACTTAAGACCAGGGGGAAAATTATAGGTACATGTATTCACATTTCACGCTGCTAGTTCATAACCAAGTTATGAGTCGAGTTTCAAAATTTAAGAAGAGGAATCAAGAGCAACAGATAAAAAACAGAGAGTAGGCAAATTTATTGAAACTGCATTTAAATGCAAACAGGCTGATCCAACCTTTAAGACAATAACTGTAAAAAGTCAAAATCTGTGCCAAAATCTGGCTTTCATGTTGTTTTCTTTCAGGCATTCACATTGTCATGACCTCCTGATGGCAAGGGCAAAAAGGCTTTCTGTCTTAGAACATGGCAGGATTATTGAGCTACACAAGTAAGGCCTCTCGCAATGTGCCATTGCTGCCAAGGTTAGTTGCAGTAAGACATTCATTCATTCATTTTCTACCCCTCAATACTCGCAAAGGTCAGGGAGGGCGCTGGAGCTTATCACAGCTGAGTTGGGGCAAAGACAGGGTACACCCTGGATGAGTTGGCAGTTCATTGCAGGGCTGACATATAGAGGCAAACAACCATTCACACTCACATTCATACATATGGGCAATTTAGAGTGACCAATTAATCTAAATATTAGAGCCTGTTTTTGGTTGTGACAGGAACCCAGAGTACCTGGAGAGAACCCATGCAGACGCAGGGAAAACATGCAACAAGAACAGTGGAGTGACTCACTACTGAGTTTTTTTTCTGACACTTTTAGTTCTATTTTGTTTTTTGGGCTATGTCCTTAAACTTTTGATCAGCTGCCTGTTTAGATGCCGTTTTCAATATATTGCCTACTCTATTTTTTCTCTCTTGCGTCTGTTTCTTCTTTTTGCATTTTGAAGCTCTACTTGCAACCTGGTTATGATCCAACAGGGTGAAATGCGAATATACTTGCAATCTTTACCATCCTCTTAAGAGTTTGATCGGGATAGTGTCTGTACTGACTGAGTGGGCCAATAGAGGGCACTGTCTGCCTGCAGATAGGGTGTCTGTCTGTTTGCTGACTGATGATTTAATCAACACAGAGATAAACAGACAAGTTTTTATTTGTTCACAGTCCAGATTGAGTCTTAGAGACCCATCTGTCACACTACACAGTACTATTACTAATGGTTGTTTGAATGATTGGAATTCAGGTGTCAGTGAGCTGATTATGTCTCTGTGTCGGGACGGATAATTCACTTTCTGGCGCACAAAGCAGCTGATGAGCCTCTGACTTTACAAAAAAAAACATGCTGAGCAAATTGAGAGTAATGTAAGAAACGATGTGGACAATCACTGTTTCTGATAATAGTGAGTCACTACCTGAAGAGGCAGCCTGTTGCGCTCATATTCTGCCAGTACTTAGTATAAGTACTTATAATATGTGTGCATCTCAAAAAAATTGAATATGATAAAGAAGTGAAATAGTTTGTCATTTTAGTAATTGAAAAGTATAAAGACTCATTCGACATTAACTAAAATTTTTCAAGCATTTTTGGATTTTAATTTTGATAATTTCATCATCCATCCATCCATTTTCTACCCCGTGATCCTCGTGAGGGTACACCCTGGATGAGTCACCATTTCATCATACACCTCAAGAAAATAGAACATACTGTACATCTCAAACTATTCGAATATTTAATTTGAGTTTGAGTAAATCGCTGCTAATGCAAAATAAATACCACAAATGTGTCAGTCCACACAATCACAAACATCCAGAAAACTGAAACTAACATTTGTCAAGAAGGCCCTCATTGACAGTGTCCACAGTAAGGAGGCGATACATCAAATGATCAGTGATATGGATGTGTGTTCACAGAGCTCTAGATCAAAATAGATTCACGGAAAGTTACCTGGAAGGATTAAGTGTGAACAACCAACATGGATGACCACAGCCTGGAGAAAAAATACCTTTCAAGACATGTGGAGCTTCACAAGGAGTGGACTGAGGCTGGAGTCAGAACATCAGGAGACATCACACAGACACAATGTCCATGAAAAGGACAAAAAGTGTCCCATCACTAGTATCTGTAAAGAGAACTCTGGACACTGAGCACTGGTCCATTTCTTCTTTTCCTCAGTCCAGACTCTGGTTCAGAAGTGACATTAGTGATGGGGTACATCCTTTTCATGGACATGTCTGGGGGTGTTTCCAGATGTCCTCAGTCCATTCCTTGTGAAGCTCCAAAGGTTCTTGAATGGTACGTTTTCCTCCATGATGTTTGTTCTCCTTTCTCTTCCATTCTCTTCTTTCCTTCAGTCGACTTTCCAGGAATCTGCTTTGATCCAGTGCTCTGAACACACATCTCTGTCACTGATGATCTGATGTGTCTTCTCCTTGTGGGTGATGTCAGTTGTGGTTGTGTGTACTGACACATTCATGGTATTTGTACTGCATTAACAGTGTCTTACTCAAATTTAAAAATTAGAATATTATTTGAGTAAATAAAACATTCTAATATTAATTATCAAAATAAACATCCAAATTGCTTCAAACATTTGAATTTGTCAAATGAGTCTAGAATATGTACAGTTTTCACTTTCAGAAATAAATTGACAGAAAATATGACACTTTTCAATGACGTTCTAATTTTCTGAGACACACATGTACAAATGGAATGTGTGTAGTTCAGTGCTCACAATTGTAGATTTTGTGTCATCGAGTTGTCCCAGTCCTTTTGAGTAGCCTGATGAAAAAAAGTAGCCTGCACTGTCTTAATGTCGAGTAAGCATGACATTGAATGCGTTACTATGCACCAACAATGCACATTTTCTAGGGGGCCTGGGGGCGTGCCATGAAAATGTGACTTGTAAAGTGTCATATTTGCCATGAAAATGTGACACTTTACAAGTCTCATTTTCATGGCATACTGTACCCCCGGCCACCCCTCTTCTTCTTCTTCTTCTTCTTCTTCTTTTCCTTTCGGCTGTTCCCTTCAGGGTCGAATCATCTGCCCTCATCTCACCCTATCCTCTGCATCATCTTCTCTCACACCAACTACCTTCATGAACCCCTACTACTGAAAATTTTGAAAAATAATCTGTACTAATCATTCAATGTGTATAAAGCTGTGACTAACATGTCACATTTTCATACTAGCTGGACCTGAATTATGTGGCCTGATCTCTATATAAACCTCTGTATTATGCCGTCTGACTTGTAACATAACTGTATGTTTAACATAGTGTTGTGCTTCAGTTTTTGTGGCTGAGGAAATTTTATAGTTTGTAGTGAGCACTTATTCTAACTTGAATGTTAAGATCTCATTCAGTTACGCTGAATGAGATCTTAACTAGGGACCATAACCTTATTGGATTGTAGGCACCCCAGGCAGATATGGGAATTAAAAATAACATATAACATAAAAATAATGATTACAAATAAATTTCTGTGTGTCCTTGGGACACTTCGATTCAGGCAGGTGCCCGTTTCCAGTCACAACAAACACAGTGATGAAAGTGCCTCAACACATCTCACTGGAGTCAACAAAAATGATGAAATAAGTGAAATTAAAGTCACGTATCACAAAAAAGTAAGTATCTATTTTCCAGTGGGAATAGAATTGTCTGTGGCTGGGTCAGCTGTAGTTGCAGGGGCTCTTTGGACGTCTCTGCACACCCTAATTAATTATTATTTCAACGTTTGAGGTTTAGGGAGATTTCAAATGTATGTTTTGTGTGAAAAAAAAACTTTAGGAACCACCAAGTTAATGTATAGTATCTGTAACTGAATATCACAGCGGTCCTCAGAAATGGAGGTTGTGTGAAAAGGTTCATACTGTCTTCAACAAACTTGGTACTTTTAGCATGGTTACTTTTTTGCAGACAGACGTAGGTTTTTTTTTACCTTGACATGTTTTGACAGCTTCCTGTCGTCTTCCTCAGAAGGGTCACGTGATGTTGCTGTGACGTGTCTTGTTGGCTGTTTTATAGTGTTTTTCCAGACAGTAGAGGATGACTACGCCCAGTATAAAAATAAACATTCATAGGAAACCTACACACACTGACCAACATTTACTATGGACATCAGGGCACCCAACAATACACAAACTATCAGTAGCCAGAACATTATATGACTGGGCCACCATCATCACAGACCGACAGGACAGGGAAGAAGAAGAAAACCACGTCCAAAAGGCTTTAATGAACTGCCAGTATCCAAAGTGGGCCATAGAAAAGGGGAGACAACAGGTGAAGCAAAAGGAAAGTAAAAAAGAGGAAAGAACAAAAATATAGGCATGGTTACACTACCGTACATCAGAGGCATCACTGAATGTGTCCAGAGAGCCATGAAAAAACACCACATAGACACATACTGGTACACCCAAAGGACAAAATAGATACAGAAAAAATAAGTGACATCATCTATGAACTACCACGTCATGCAACAGATCATACATGGGAGAAACGGGAAGGAACTTTGGGACACGGAAACATGAACACAGAAAAGAGTGGGGAAAAAGAAACCACATGGAGACGCGCGCAATGAAAGAAAAAGCAGAACAATCCCATCTGAAATCAGCCATAACAGACCATTGCAAAAGAGAAAACCACGTCATGGACTGGGAGAAAACCACGTCATGGACTGGGAGAAAACCACGTCATGGACTGGGAGAAAACCACGTCATGGACTGGGAGAGGGCCAAAGTCATCTGTGCTGAAAGCAACAAATGCCATCGCTGGATTAAGGAGGCCATTGAGATCCGCAACCATGACCCGAGGACCATCAACAGAGATGAGGGATCAGACATCTTGTCCCACACCTGGGTTGCTGTCCTCAACAAGGCATCAGACAGTAGGGGGCGTAGTCGTCCTCTGCTGTCTGGTAAAACACTATAAAACTGCAAACAAGACACGTCACAGCAACATCATGTGACCCTTCTGAGGAAGACGACAGGAAGTTGTCGAAACATGTCGAGGTAAATAAACCTACGTCTGTCTGCAAAAAAGTAACCACGCTAAAAGTACTAAGAAATGGAGGTGATTGTAGTCTTACTTTATTCAGTTCAAACCAGTTTATGGAAATGCTTTTAATTTGTATTGTACTTTGATTTTCTATTGTGTCTTTTTTTGTTTTTAAATAGTGTAAATTATCTTTGCAACCTTTTTGAAATGCTTGTCATTTCAGCAATTTTGAGCCACAATGTGGCTATTTTTCCTTTTTTTTTGTTTTTTATTACAGTCAGTTTAATGTATTTTGTTTAATGTCTTAATTTTTTTTTTTTTTCATTTTTGGCTAAATTACAGCATTTTTACTGTGTGAAACACCATCAAATCAGTGTATATGGTGGAGCCTAAATGTGATTTGAGTTCTAGTTCTTGTTTCATTTTGCCCCCCTGAAGATCTTTATGGATGTAATTTGCTTTATTAAAATGATAGAAATCATGACTCAAACATGCTAATATTTAAAATGTAAAATACAGGAGGGTTTTATTGTTGTATTATTGTAAACCAGATGAAATGAAGCTCTCCAGGACTACTTTGCAGGTTGATATTTGCTTATTTAAACGGCCGCTTTGGAAACAGTCCATGCGTCTGATTTTCATTTTTTATCTCTGGTCTCATTTGCATGCCGTGTCTGCTTCCTGATTTGGACTCGTGTCCATCCTCAGTCGACCTATTCCTCATGTTCTCTGTGGTCAAACGGCTCGGGGGATACGAAAAGGTGAGTTACTGCATTTCACTTTAGATGTTAAACATAAAAACAGAGACGTAAAAGTTGTCATGAAGTGCTGTGAGTGGAAACTGTTAGTCTGATGTGACGGTTGTTTGAAAATCAATCAATTTTTAAGCTGTTCTTTTGTTTCCTTGAAGCTCCTTTGTGTAAATGTTTTTGATTTTATCTTGTCAGTAAAAATTATGAATATTGTAGCTTGTTTTCAGCTTTTCTCAGTAATGTAGTTTTCAACATTTTGTAAAATGCTAGGTTGTTTTGCTTGTTTTAATTTCTTTCTAAAGTTTGCAATTATTTTTGTGCTTGCTTTGGTACCAATCTTATTATCTGTGGAGCTTTTCTCTACAGTTTAAGTTTAGTGTATAACTTGTTGTGCTTTCAGCCTTTTGCTTTAAAATCATAAATACTTTGTTAATCCTCCATGCTCCATGCCAGTGTGCAGTAAAGCTACAGGAAGAAAAAGTACCAAAATATTACAAAAAATAGATCTAGTGTTACATAAATATATAAATATGCCAATTGAACAGCCCCCTCTTATAACAGAATGTGCCCTGTGAAGACAAGACACTGTGTGGAGTATGTACCACACAAACATTATGAATATGATGGGTAAGATGACAGACCTCTGGAGCAGATGTTCACATATTGAGTGTGTACATTTTCCCCTCGCTTTCAGTTTCTCATTGTAAAATGTTTGCTGTTTTTTGGCCTTTTTTCCTGTAAAACAGGAAAAAGTTTTTTTTTTTTATTATTTTTTTTTTTTAGCATTTTTGTATTATCTCATGGTAAAATTCTCAGTTTTCAGCTTCTCTCTGTAAAATTTCCAAAGTTTTTAGCTCTTTTTCTGTAAAAGTAGGATTTTTTTTTTTTTTTAGCTTATTTTGTTTTGAGTAGCATTTGTGAAGGTTTTAGCTTCTGTGGGTAAAACATACAAAGGTTTATCCTGTAAAATAAGCTTGTAATATATGTTTTTGTAGCTTCTCTTCGTAAAATGTGGTGTTTTTAACTTGTTCTTACCTTCATTATATAAAACCGTTTCAGATTCTTTACATCAATACTAGTTTTTACTTCAATTTCAGGTTCTGTAAAGTCTGTAATTATTATTTATAATAATATTTTTGTGTTTAAGGCTGGTGATGCCTAATCCTTTGTAATAGCTGCGTTTACAGTAAATAACCAGCTTCACTCTAAACTAAAACATGCAGAGCAGCCCCAGCATTGCAGCGTCTGCCACAAACCGGCTGCCCAATCGTTCATTCAGCCACTGCTCTGAATCGAGCCTTGTGTTGAACAATACTGTATTATCCCTCATGGTGTTACAGCCCTCATGACACACTGTATGTGCTCGGGTCTCACGGATGCACACAGAGCTCAGGGTCTTTGTGTTTTCAGGTGACGTCGGACCGGCTGTGGAAGGTGGTCTACAACGAGCTGGGGGGGTGTCCAGGCAGCACTAGTGCCGCCACCTGCACCAGGAGACATTATGAGAGGTCAGCGCTGGAAACATACCAGAAACATGGTGGATTACAACTCAGAGCCCTGTTGAACAGCAGCAGCACAGAGGCCCTGAGATTCTGCTGAATTTAGTGCAGACAACCAAAGAAAGATGAAGAAAATGAGCCAAAATGATCAAAATAATGAAGAAAATGAACACCATAATCTACCAAATAAACACAAATCAACAAGATAATTGGCAACATCTATGAATAACTACAAAATGTGTGCAAAAATGATCCCAAAATAAACGCCATTACTTATGTAAGACAGTGACTACAGACTGAAATACTATATGTCATCTAATTTTAAAAAGTATTGGTAAAAAAAAAAAAAACTAAAAAAAAGAAAGCCATGGGGGAACCAATGCACATTTTACTTCCAGATATTCAGTTTGATATGCATTAGTCTCTTTGAGGTTGATGTTCACTGATTCAAATTCACTAATTTATTTTGATGTTTTGTAGTTTGAGCAGGTTTTGAGCTTTGAACAATAATACAAAACTGTGTTTTTTTTTCTTCAGTCAAATCCTCATGTCTGTTTTGTTCCTCAATTATCATCAGTTGTTGTTGGTAAACTGATGAAAAATGGAATAATTACAGCTCACTGTGCTTTCAGAAGATTACTGATCACAACTTAATTGACCTTTTTGCTAATTTTCTGAATCTACTGCTTAAATATTTCACAACCTGCCGGTGAGAAATGTACTGAAGTAAATAAAATGCATGTATCCCAAATCTCTGAGCAGTGTTTAGTTGAGAGAGACTTGGAACATTTGCAAAACATCTTAAGTCCATATTCTTTTTTTGTGTTTTTGAACAGGCATTATTATAAGGAAAGACACATTTTTACTGAACATTGTGTCTCTGCTTCAGGTTGATGCTTCCATATGAAGAGCACATTAGAACAGGAGGAACAGAACTCAAACTCCCAGAAATCCCTCTGCCTCCGAAGCCCAGAGGCATCAGAGGAAGGAAACCACTTCCGAGGGGCAGAAAGCCAGGACCCAAAGCCAAAGAGAAGAAGATTCCCCTTCCTCCTCAAACTGTAAGCGAACACAACACTTTATGAACCGTCAGACAGTGTCAATAAAAACAAACAAAACAGGAGATTTTGACAATTTCTCCATTTTTACTGATCATTTATGTTTCCATGTCTGTTGCTTTTAAAACATAAAAAGATAAGGAATTAACAGAAATGAATTAAAGGTTCAACATTATTAACAAAATAATAAGAAAATAAACAAACAGGGACAACGTACTGTACCCATTCAGCAGCTCAGTAAAACAGGCTCCAACGCCAACCATGAGTTTGTGGAAGGCAGCTTTATGTCGATTTCAGGTTTGCAAAGTTTCGGTTTGTAGGTTTTTTTTTATTATTGTTGTTGTTGTTGTTGTTGTTTAAGTAACACAAATTCATTTTTTTTTCCCACTAATTTCATTTGTTGGCAAAATAGTCTTATGACATTTATAAGTGACTGTTCATAATTCAGTGTGTATCACAACATGTCACATTGTCATTTCAGATTAATTTTTTGTAGCCGAGTTTGAAGATTCCATAAAATACCACATTACATAATTACATGATTAAGCTGTGGAAATGAAATGTATGTTATTCATGGTTTTATAATTTCTCATTAATTACTGACAGTAAAACATACATGACTGCTATATTACCAGGCAGTGAGTTTGTTTAGGGATTGTTAATTTGCACTGCACTGTAGACATGGTCACATACAGTAGAATTCTTGTTTATGAAAAAAAGCTACTGGGAAATATTTTATTATATTTTTTTACAGAGTCTTGTGTTAATCATAGTAGTGTGAGAGGTTTCTCTGTTTTCAGTTTTCACACTGAGCCTCTGAATATTTGGGTTGACTATCCCCAAATGTAAGACTACAGACACCTGAACCGTGTAAACATACAGTTAAAGCTGGTTTGTGCGTCTTTGTGCAGATCGTGAACCCAGACGGCACCGTGGTGGTAAAGAGAGGCAGAGGCCGACCACCAGGCAAAAGGAACAAGGCCACACTGATCGCTCAGGCCAAGCTGCTCGCTCAGCAACAAGCGAAAACCAAGACAGGAGTGGCAGAGTTTCAGCAGACTCTGCTTCCAGGCCGAGGAGTGTCAACTCCCAGCAACCCGCACAGAGTAAGACATGATCACTGCAAACTGCTGCTCAGAAAAACCACAGCTGCATATAACAGTTAGGGCTGGGTCGTCGGGTAACTTAAGATGGTGAATGATTTGTCATCTCATCTGCTTTTTAGAGGAGTCATTCATGCCAGTATAATCATTGTCAGCAGTGTAAATAAGCAGATAAATTTAATTCTAAATCTTTCAAGCAGCAGCATAGTTAATGCCGTTGTTCCCTCAAGATCCATCTCTTCTATAGTTTCCATGCGATTTGGATAAAATTTTGCAGAGTGGTCCATGTCGGCATTCTCTAAGGGTAACTTCTATTTTGGCAATAATTTGGCATTTTGGGCCCCAGGAGAAACAGTTTTGGGACCTTGTCATAAATAACCTATTGTAACACATCAGTACCTCATTCAATCTGCACCAAACTTTACATGTAGGATAAAGGTCCCTGAACACAATCATATGATAATAATGCGTGTCAGTTACAGCTCCACCTATAAATAAGTAAAATGCTGCATCTCTGCTCCAGATGATCAGATTTGTCTCAAATTTCACATGTATGATAAGAGTCCATGTCTGAACACACGTGTAAAACATCTAATAGAAGTCACAGCACCACCTGCTGGGAACAGGAAGTCAGCCTCGTGACACCGACCTCATCTGATGGGCGTGAAAATTGCGGGTTGTGTTCTGTGGGTGACAGTGGAGAGACCCCTCGGCTGTGCCCGGACGCTGTCACACAGGGTGGCCAGGGCCTGTTCAATGTTGCTTGCAGCTTCAATTATTTTGTGGATTTTTTTTTCTTCAGTTTCTTATTTACATTGTTAATTTTTTTTATGAATATACTACTTATTTTTACTTCTACTCATTGTTCAGTTTTTGTTGCTGGTCAGAACAGTTTGAGTGAACAGCCTTGGCGGAGGTGTGATCTGTCTGAGTGCCCTCTAGCTGTATTAGTAGTTGATGTTCCATGACATGAACTTGGTCCCCGTTTAAATTTTGCTGGAGCCTCTCCAGGATATTTCTAACGATGTTTTCTTGTTTCAGTTTGTTTATAGTGATTCTTTAACATCGGCCTGTTCAATCACTTCAACCTGCAGAATTTGTGTGAAGTGTTGTTTTGCTGCTGAGGTAGTGATGAGAGATGAAATGACAACTTGAAACTCTGAAGAATTACAATAACTCCGAGCTGCTGAACTCCAACAATGCGAAAGTCTTTCCTGTGTCAAAGCAATGAAAATGCAATAAGCAAGTGAAAACATTTTTGCTTCATTATAAAACAGAGGCAGGATCATTTAGGCTTCTGCTGCCTGGATATTTACTGACACTGTAGCTGTCACTGATTCATAGAATGTGTGTTTAGTGTACTTCAGCTGTCAATAGATGTATTTGAGATTTTTTCCTGCTAATGGCAAAATATGGTAATAACTACAAATAAACAGGCATTAAACTCACTCCAAGCTTCAGACACTTCTGGAGAAACCAGTTTGTGTGAAGTTGTAACTTGCCTACATTTCTGTGTGGTGAGAAAAATGTATCAAGATTCTACGTCAAAAGCTTGTCATGCGTTTCCCACATCACACAGCCCAGTACACAGAAGCATTTCAAAGTAATGAATAAATATCAGCATTTCACACAAATGAAAATGATAGAATCCTTTTCAAATCAGCTGAACTCCTGTCTGTTTGCTCCCTCAGGTACCACAGCCCCTACACTCTCCATCTCTACAGCCCATCCAGCCGGCCATCCTCTCTGTCAACATGCCTCTGACGCCCGACCTCTCCCCAATGACAGCCCCCTTCCTCTCCTTCCAGCCCAAACTCAAGGAGTTGAAACAGGAGCGAGGGGAGTCCACCATAGCTCCTCCACCACCTCCAGGAGTCCTCCTCTCGGCTCTGCCCCGTCACTTTGTTGGAGGCTCTCTGGCTGGATTCAGCCCCATCAAAGGCCTGTGTCCCCTGGATGTCTTCAGGAACCGTCTAGGTGTCCAGAGGGGTCTAGAGAGCCCAGCGCTGACTCCCCAAGACCCAACAAAGCAGCACCATGCAGCAGTCTACACCCTGCAGCCCAAAACTGGAACCCCAGACCCCCCTCGTCCAAGTGGAGACCACCACCAGCCTCAGCACCACCTGCTCCACCAACACCACAACCACTGCTCCGGGTGCACCGTGGATGAGGCAGCCCAGCGAGGAGGCAGCCGGGATGTCCGGAACAGACTCCCCCTGCCGCCTCTCCGGGTCCTGCCCCTCGATCTGGACTGCAGTGTTCAGGTTCGTCAACTGATGAGGACTCGTCTGGGCTCGACGCAGTTCCAGACTTTCACCCGCCGACTGTCTGAGGCGCTGTCCCAGGACCACGTACAGTTAACCAAGCCCCCTTGTTCTCCTATTACGCCTCCCCCTGAGCAGGCACTGCCTCTCAACCTCAGCAAACGCTTCCCAGCTAAGAGGCCGCATCCAGAGGGGCCCGAGCCGAGCCGGGCCACAACGAATGGGGATCAGTCTACATCAAAGAGACCTAGAGCCAGCTGCTCAGAGCAGTTGGCAGCCGGGGACTTCAGCATGGGCAATCGGTCTGGGTCTGGAGCAAGTGGAGAAGGAGGAGCAGCAGGACAGGGTATACAGATGAGGATCCAGGATGAACCTGCAGATCTGAGCTCCCCCAGCAGGATCCGAGCCTTCTTGCTAGGCCTACCGCCGTTCCAGGTGAAGTTAGAGGAGGATCTGAATGGAGCTAGGCTGACGAAGTTTATTCCTCCTGTCCCTGTAGCCGAATCCAGAAGAACTGAAACAGTAAGAGCGGAAGGTGGAGGTTCAATGATAAAAGAAGTGAAAAAGGAACTGGAGGTGATGGAGAATGAGAGGAACAGCAAACCAGAGTGTGCAGAGAAGGAGATGAAGCCCAGACAGGTGCTGAAAGGAGAAGAGAGCGAAAACAAGGAGGTGAAGGAGGAAAACAAGAACCAAGATTTCAGAGGCCAGCAGATAACTGACGTGGATGGGCTACCAAGCCCTGTCCTGACCCAGCCCACAGCTCTGGTTCTGGCCCAGCAGAGCTGAGGAGAGTCGGGCTCTGAAACACTAAACCCACATTGTTTTTAGCATCCTTCATGCTGTTGATATTAACATTTTGTGATGGGATTTGTTGGTTCTGAGATCTGAAAAGCCCCAACGGGGCTTGGTTTCACAGTTTTTTAAAGCCTGAAAACACAGAGCAGGGATGTTTCTTTTCCTCATCTGAACTCACGACTTCTCTTTCCCTCTGTTTATGTTTTTTTTTTTTTTTCTCCATTTGGTCTCTTGTTGTTGACGAATGCCAACAGCAAGACTCATGACAATCACAATCAGTTTCTCTTCCCTTCTCTGTTGATTTCAGCCCTTTTCCAGTCAAAAAAAGAAACGGAGGAGTGAGACTGTGACTAACAAACACTGCCATAACCTGTCATAACACTATTAACTCCACTATTCAATGTTACAGTGAAATATTGAATAAGATCCATATTACCTAAAAACAAAAGTCAAGATTACATCTATGGGTGATGCTATGCATCAAGACTCCAGTAATTAGCATTTAGAGTGTACTGTAGTTTGGTAGTGTCATTTTTAAATTGTACTCTACTTCTGTAGAGAAATAGTTATTTTCTGATAAAGTGTTTAGATGTTATTTGGAGTGAGAAACTCCATGGTCTTCACATTATAGCTCGTTAAGTGAAGCATTTATAGTCCTGCTCATTAGCTGAACTTATATAAACTCCTTTTTCTTACACACACGTGCCTTAAACGGCCTGTGATGATCCGCTTCATCGCCGGCTTTAGATACATTCATGTAAAGAGATACCTTGACGATGGACCTGTTGAGTTGTTTTCCTCACTAGGGCTGGGTATCGGCTTTATGATCCTAGCGATGATCTAATGACTGAGTTATTTAAAAAATAAAAAAAAATCAAAATTCTGTACAAAACGAAATGCCGTTTAATTCAAGGACTCGTACAAGGACTTTGCCAAAAATGTTTAAAATCAGCAAATGTATGTGCTGAAACTGTAAACATGAGAAGAAATAAACCGGTATATGACACTAATAGTCAGTAATTATTTGGCATTAAAATGGGTTTAGTTTGGATGTTTTGAAGTCGGGTTGTTTGAGGTGTGTTTCAGAGTCAGTGTTTTCTTCTCAGTAGATTCCCTCGGTTCAGAGAAGCAGACAGCGGTACTGAACACACACACGCGAGGAAAACTTTGTTCAGAAATCTGAAACTTCAAACGTCCACATGAGGATCCTGATAAATGGAGAGATTTAAATGCTGCTCACTCTGTTTTAGTTAAGTAATGGCATTTATATTTCTAAGCTTCATTTTAAAGAGGTTTTTTTATATTTGGGTACGGTAAATGATGGATGTGGGGTAAAAAGTTGGAGGCAAAACCTTTGAATTTTAATTCTTGTTGAGATCAGTGAAAATAACAATGACTTATATAAATTGGTTGAAAAATGTAAACACAGAAGTGTTGTCAGTGTCAAAAATGATAGGTCAGACTGGTGCAAAATGGCAATGATGTGCCATCCAACAGCAGGTGTGATGTTTTTATTTTTTGTATGTGGATGTTTAATTCAAAATGGACACTGAGTCACAGATGAGAATGTTCTGACATGACGTCTGAGTTGTTGCTCTGGACAGACTCTTTCCAAAATGCTCTTCATCAATGAAAACATGTTGGTGTGAACGCAGCCTAAGCAAAGCACTGAATGGATGAATATAGACTTAGACTTTCACCACCTTTCATGAAAAAAGTCCCATTTGAACTTGTGGTGAAGTCAAACCGTGTCATATACATCATTAAATCTGTACAATGGGTAATACTAAAAAGAGTAAAGCAAGTCTACCTCATTGCACAATACAAATCCTCATCAAAACCTGCCATTTTCACAGTGTAGTAGCTTGGAGGTTGTTTTTTAAGATTTGGGAAATGGTAAAACTCAGATACTATAAGGAAAGAAGATCAAAAAGCAGTTGAATAGTGGCCGACTTGACTTAAATCCACAAACTAGAATTCAGTGAATGAACTTGCCCTCAGATTCTTTGGCTTAGAATTTAATACCACATGAGTAGTCAACACTACAAAGCTTCGGGAGGTTATAAAGGGAGTGGCAAACAACAGATGGTGGGTTTATAATGACAGGTATCAATTGTGTGGAGCAGACTTTTACATCATGCATGTTTGAAATAAACTTAGTCTCATCATTAAAGCATAGATAAAGAGAGCATGTATATCAGTCATAAATGCCTAAATATGTATGAATCACATGAATATAAGTACAACTGAACATGATAATCATGAAAGGCTGAGTGTGATTTTTCCATATTAGCCCTAACTTCAGCCATTTATGTAAAATGCTGAGCTGGTACAGATTGTTTAGCCAAATTGATTAATGACATGAAATACTCACAGTAACTCTCGTGTTCTCAGAGGGTTGTTTTTGTCAGGGCAGTTTGATCCTTGACAAAGCAGTAAAAACATTTTTAATACAATGTACGTCTGACCTGATCTGTCTTGTAAAACGCATCTTCCTGCTCTGAACAGTTGGCATCTGTACTGACACTCCTGTCTGCTTCTCCAAACTGCCACTGTGCATCATCTGCCTGTATTCTGTTTGGATCAGTCGCTTCAAAACATCCAAACTCATCCTCGGGATATCCAGACCCTTTTCCTTCTGCCTCTGAGCATTTCACAGTGTGCCCACATGGTGGCAGCACATCACAACTCTTCCTCCAGAGGCCGAATGGAAAGGAGAAACCCATGAACATGTCAGCCAACGTTCAGACTACCTCAGCTGCTTTGATTTGTTTCACATTCTCTATCCTTTTCAGAGGGCGGAGCCTGTCCTGGCGTGCATGTGGGTGGATCACCAGGATGGATGCTGGTCTATATATGATCCTTTTTTTTTTTTTTTTTTTTTCCTGTGGTGCTAACATGTGATCTGTATCTACATTTGGATCATGGCTTTTATGCTTTATTTAATAAGTTTTGTTGTAAGAATCATGTTCAGAGGTTTTTTTTTTTTCTTTGCAGAGGAAGACGGTCCGTTTGGCTCAGCAGCAGGTTTCAGAACATTTTTTTTATATCGATGTTTCTGAAGGGCTGCACTTTAAGGCAGTTTGAAAGAAAATCTGTTCAATAACCAATAAACCACACAACACACCATTGCCTGTGTCAGTTCTTTTCAAGTCCTGCTTGATCATAGAAGTGTGTCCAGTGGAGCCTCAGGTTACGAGTGCTTCTGCATGTCAGATTTTTCAGGTTACGAGGAAGACTTTGTACCAGCTCATGAGAAAAAACTCTGGTTAAGAGTAATTTTTTTTTTTTTTTTGGCCTTTTTTCCACCTAAAATAGTGCTTCTTTTTGTGTTTTTTCATCATGGGGCTAAGAAGGATGCTAGTGGTAAGAAGAAAACCCATAATTTGATCTCGATGCAGGTGAATGGACATGGGCGAATCTGTCCACAGTTAAAGGTAATCGTATAGTGTGTCTTTAAATATTATATTTCACCAAAGAATAAAGGAGAACTTTTCCAAACCCTAAAAATACCACCAGAAAAGAAATGAACAAAATCAGCACACATACTCTGTCAGAATGAACTTTTATTTGCAATATGAATTCAGAACAAAACTACAAACTCCACTCAACTGAAGACAGGTCGCGTAGCCACGTACACTTAACCCAGACACGCAGGACAAATCCCTCATCCGGTCGACACTCCCAGCTCAGTCCAGATACGTGCTTTGGAAGAATAAAGCAAAAGAAGAGAATACTGTAATATCCTTTCTGATGCAGTCTGATCCAAACCATCTGCTCCCCGGGACTCATGTCACCTCCACTTATATCACCTCAGGAGTGTGTGTGAGATGGAAAAAATTAAAACAACCCAAGAAAGGGCACACTGGTTGTGTATTAGACCATGTGAATGACATTTGCGTCACATTTTTGTAACATTTTAAGGAGGAGGCAGAGGCAAACCTCTTTGGATTCGCTATTTTAGCAAAAGATCATTGTCTACTGAAAGTGATGATGATGAAAATGTGGTGAAAAAGGCCAAAACCAGTGAATAAAAATTAGGAAAAAAAGTTATGAATTGTATGGGAGTTTTCGTGGGTCTTGGAACGGATTAACTGGTTTTACATGTATTCTTATGGGAAAACCGGTCCCGGCTCACGAGTTTTTCACTTCACAAGCTTGAACCTGGGGTTCCACTGTATTTGAGTTGGAATTGTATGAAAGCAGAATTTTACCCTGTGGATGTGGTGTGAGATCGTGGAGTTTCAGTCAGTTTCAGTGTATTATGATCCAAATGATTGGTCAGAGTGGAGCAGCACAGTCTTTTCTGACTGATCTAATACACTTAGAACGTTTGTAAAAATTCAAAGGTGGGAACATCTGCAGGAAACATTTTCAGTCCTTAAATATGCTTCCATTGCTGCAGAACAGCTGTGAATTGTAAACACGGCATCTGTAAACTCTGACACGTTGCCTTTTATCTTCGATTTCAGGTCATTTGGTGAATTTGTACCATTAAACACTACCAGTCGAAAGTTTGGACTCCACTTCCAGTGTTTTTATTTTTATTCTTTGCAACAGCGCACATTAATACTGAAGGCATCCAAAATGTGACCCAACACGTACAGAATTATGTAGTAAATGAAAAAGTGTTACACAACCCAGGACATGTTTTAGATTGTCCACAGTAGACACATTTATTTCTGAATGTGGCTATGCTTTGCACACTCCCACATTTTCTTCATCTCTTTTGTTCTTTCTCCACATCCTCCTCCACTTTTTCTTCATCTCCTCTTCCTCCTCCTCCGTTGTCTTCATTTCCCTCTCTTCCATCTGCTTGTCCTCCTTTGGTTCTTTCTCCCCTTCCCACTTCCTCTCCTGCCACCTCCTCTCCCTGCTCCTCATCCTCTTCATCTTTCTCCTCATCATCTCACTCTCTTCTTCTGTTCCTCTTCCTCCTCATCCCTTCTTGTCCTTCTCTTCCTTCTCCTCCTCCCTCCTCTTCCTACTTCTCATCCTCTTCATTCTTGTTCTGTTCCTCCTTCACCTCCTTTTCTCTCCTTATTCCTTCTTTCATTGTCTTTCTCCTCTACCTTCATTCTTCAGCTGAAAAGTGTTCAAAGTATTTCCTCAGTCAAATTACAACCATGATAAGGTGGTGATTCAAAGAGGGGCAATTGCAATATTAGCCTTCCAATTATGTACCGTATTTTCCGCACTATAAGGCGCACCGGATTATAAGGCGCACTGTCCAAAAATGTCACATTTTTAATTCCCCCCCATACATAAGGCGCACCGGATTATAAGGCGCACTTGCGTCATGCATCCACCAGATGGCAGTGTGCTACAACAAGTGACACTACTACCTGCAATTTCGTCATGCATCCACCAGATGGCGGTGTGCTACAACAGAAGCTACAGTATGCATCCCCGAGATGGTAAACAC
>JAQQAE010003547.1:9427-20043 GCA_029823295.1 Pseudamia nigra | reverse complement strand
GCAGATGTAGAGCCCACTTCTTAGTATCAACAACACTGACTTCAGCCACGACGGCTGCATCAGAAAACTTACAAAGACAGAAAAGAACCATCACACATGAAACAAGCACGCCACAAAATTCAAAACTCATTAGAGCAGTTACATCCACAAAGAGGTGCTTTCGTTTGTCCCTTAAAATTGATTTAAATTCACTCAGGATGATCAGTTCTGATATTTTTTTTTTCCCCAGACTTTGTTTTCAGAGCTGGTATCAGCATCAGAAAAGAACTTTGCGACCAATGTGACAACGTGCAGACATATTTATTAATATAAATATTATTACACCTTTATTATAAATGAGAACACCCTCATCCAGACCTAGATATTACTGCATCACATTCCACATGTTCCATCCTAGGAACCTTTCAGTACTTGCAGCAAATACGTACAACAACATTATAACAAAGTAAAGCTTTGATCATACGTACGTGATGCTGAATAGGGAACTGAATGTGTGAGTTGGTGATAGTTCCGGCCGATGAAACTCTGTCAACTTGTTGCCTCGGAGTGATGTGTGTTTTTCATGTTTTTGCAGATCCTGGAGTCTCTGTGGGTCGTCATGAGTCGGAACGTTGGCCTCCTCATCTCCACGACAACCACTCTCCTCACCGTGCTGTTTCACGGCGGCACAGCTCTACTCAACTTTGCTCTGAGTCTGGTGAGAAGCGCGAACTGCTGTAAAACCAGCTCGAAAACATTCACACACAGTCTAGTTCCGTTGCATTTCCACCCGTCGTGCTTATGGGACGTGTGCACAGCGGCCACAGTGGTGTGAAGTGCTCGTCTTTCTGCTCGTGTGCAGGTGATCTTCTTGACCACGCTGTTCTACCTGCTGAGCTCCAGTGGAGAATACTACAAACCTGTCAAGTGGGTGATCAGCTTAACGCCGCTCTCACAGCCCGGACCCTCCTCCAACATCATCGGCCAGTCGGTTGAAGAGGCCATCAGGTAACAACACGTGTTAAAAGATGATCACGTGTGCTGAGAAATGTGAACAGTAGATTAGAGTGTGTTTGCTTGACAGGGGAGTGTTTGACGCCTCTCTGAAAATGGCTGGCTTCTACGGCCTCTACACTTGGCTCACTCACACCATCTTTGGCATCAACATTGTTTTCATTCCTTCCGGTGAGTCAGCGTGTTTGCGGCAGATCGTGCCGTCGGTAAACCAGCACCTGCCAAGACGCAGTCAGAGTTTCCTCACTTTTTTCTCTCCCATCTTTCTCGGCCCTTGAAGCTCTGGCCGCCATCCTGGGGGCCGTGCCGTTCTTGGGGACATACTGGGCCGCGGTGCCGGCGGTGTGCGACCTTTGGTTGGCGCAGGGTCAAAGTGTGAAGGCTGTGATGCTGCTCATCTGCCATCTGCTCCCGACATATTTCGTAGACACAGCCATCTACTCAGACATCTCTGGGTGAGTGTTATGAGGTATCTGCATGGCAAAATGTCACCAAACTAATTTAAATATCCCACCTGTGACTGTTTGTGTAAAGACACCACAAGCCTGTTTGTTCCACTTAATGTGGCTTTAAAAGATAAACGGCATCAGCAGCTCCAGGCGGTTTCATAACCTGTCAGATGTTTGAAAATGTGCGAGATCTCAAACAGCAGCCCGGCTACATGTTGATGTCAGTTTTCCTTCAAATATTGTTTCAGGTTTCGGGTCTTGCAGCTGTTTTTCCTCAGGCCACATCTTTTTTCATCCTTATCAAGTGCTGTTGAAAAATATGGAGATGAAGCACGTTTAATGTCTTATGCCGCTTTTTCCATTACGCAGTGTTATTTCTACGTGACTAGACTTGACTCTGGTTGTTTTTGCACTGTTTTGTCCTATTCTGTCTATTTGACCAATTATTTAAAACTAAGAATAACCATTTGGTTTCTTCACCTTTCACTTAAGCTCACACGTCAGCTTTCACATTCATCATAACAGTTAAATTATATGAACATTTTTATTCTCAGAGCTTTTTGGACATATTGCTGAGCTCTAAAAACATAATTTGAAAAGTGTGTTTCAGATATGTGTGTTTAAACCAAGCGACCGGGGCTGTTCAGTGAGGCCAATGTGGAAGTAACTTTACGTTGTATGTAATCCCACCGCTCGGCCACTGGGGAATCGATCGTCCGGCTCCGAGAAGCTTTTTTCCCATAGAGATACATTGGACTTATAATAAGCGAATAATTTTTTTTTTCATGGGCCATCATGGTCTCAAACGTTTTATTAATGTGATGGTCCATCTTTGACTTTTTGCTTCATTATTAAGATATTACGGCAAATAATCAGACAAATGACTGCGGTGCTGGGGTTTGATTGACATGTCGCTGTAGCAGCAGCTCGCTATAGCTAAGTCGGAGCTTCATATCTTCAATTTATTCAATATGTTCATAGTTGTACACGACATACACTCGACTGCAGCTGTGGGTAAGTGTTTACACTCACAACACTGTGATATGACTTTGTTTTTACTGCATCAGTAAGATATCGGCTAATGTTAGCTCTCCCATGAGCCCCCTGGCATGAACGCATAAGCCCCGCTGTCGTTTGTCCAAATATGGTTACATCCTGTTTCTGGCTCCCAGTAGCCATCCAGGAAGTGACAAGTTGATTCGCCTGGATAAACCTGGATGTAACGTTCAGTTCTCCTGTTAAATCTGTTTGTGTGTCAGGGGTGGACACCCCTACCTGACGGGGCTGGCGGTGGCGGGAGGAGCTTATTATCTGGGTCTGGAGGGAGCCATTATCGGGCCCATTCTGCTCTGCATCCTGGTGGTGGCAGCCAACATCTACAGTGCCATGCTGATGAGCCCCAGCTCGGCAGTGCCCACGCCGGTGCAGCCCACGTGGCCTCTGCACCACATGAGGTAAAGATGACCCTGAAACGGACTCGACACCATCGACATATGTAGATGATGTGGGTGGGAACATCGGTGAAAACAGGTAGAAACCCTGAAGTGATGTAATGTGCTCAGTGGCATAAGAGGGAACTCGAGACTCCCTTCAGTGTCGTTTCACATTTGTAATTGTACTGTTTTAGGTCACAACATGTTTTTTTAAGTCCTTTACAGGTGAGAAAATGTCTCACCTCAAGTTTTAACTTCTAATCTGTGATACATTTAACAAGACGGTGCCATCTGAGACATTGTCTGAAATGCTGCCGTTGCTGTAAATTAATGTATTAACAGTATATACTGTAAAGTTGGTCAAACGAGCTAATCCTTATAAAGCAGTAAAATGCAACACTGGCGCAAATACAGCAGTGAAATGAATCCAAAGCATCAGTCGCCACTTGAAGTTGCTGTCGTGCTGTGAAAGTGCTTCCCCTGAAACCGAAGATTAAAAAAGGCCTTGAAGACTGAACCCGACGAACTGAAATAGATGATAGTTTCTGCATTTCTGCAAATGCAACAGGGCGGATTTTCTGAAACCGTTGTTTCATTTGGAAAGCGCCTTCGGTGAGCTGGTCACATTACAGCGTTTTCAAAAGTATCTTAATATTTATTGTTTTTATGATCTCTGATAATTACTTGCAACTTTTTATCTCACGGTTTAAGTGGGTACACATGGCTGCCACTCTGTAGCCTCACACCGTCTGTCGTCATCTCAACAAGTCCTTTTCTTGTTAAATAAAGGTTAGAAAGTTTGAGTCTGAGACATATTGTATGTTAAAGTGCCTTTTATCCAGAAATACACAGTTTGCTTGTGTCCTTGTATGAGCGTCGAGGCCTTTCACCATGTCAGATGTTGTATCATAACCATGTCACGTCTGTGTGTGAATGTCTATGATTGGACGATTCCAGAAATGACCCTCCTTCCTGTCGCTCTCAGGGACTTTTCCGAGTCCACCCCTGTCACCCCGAAGACCAGTGACTGATCCGAGGAGGACGGGTTCCTGTCATCTGGCTTCCTATTGGCTGATTGCTCAGGGGAAAGCCACGCGCCACAGGGTCGGCCGGACGAAAGCGATGCCAGCGTTCCAGCTGGTCAACCACGATGTCGTTTGCTTATCTGAATTTTTTTCTCTGACCAATGTGGCAGCAGCTGCTCTCATTCAAGATCCGAAAATAAGAAACGTGAGCTTGCACTGAACCCTAACACAACCAGAGACGTTATATCAGTGTTTATGATCAGAAATTGATGCCAATCACAGAACCCAGTGCCTAAATTGTTTCTATTTTAAGGAAAAGGAAAAACTTGTGCAATTTGTAGTGAACTCTAAAAGGACCTATTTTATCTACAAAGCCCCAGATTCCACCCACGGTGTAGTGTTTGTGCTCCTACCTCGCTCCTGTTGGAGGCTCAAGTCGAGTTTGTCGTGGACAGAACTGAACGCTTCACGCCTGGTTCAAGACACGGAGTGGTTGTTTTTTTTTTTTTTTTTAAACTAATTCACGTTTCAGTGAGCTAAGTTTGCAACACGATGTCTGAGCTTTAACTCCCGGACCAGGTTTTGTTCCACTGATTTTTTTGTATCTTTATGCTTGAATGAGAGAATTTGATATCGTTATTGTTATGCGATACATGGTTTTGACATGTATCCTTGTCTTATGACGATGACTGTAACCGATCACATGTTATGTCCTGCTTCCGGGGAGGCAGGTTTTGGTCACAAGTTATTTTTATATTCTTATCTTAATTCAAGCTAAAGTTGTTTTTTTTTTTTTTTTTTTACTGTGAGTGCACACGTGCAACCGAGCGACTCCTTTTTAAAAGGTTTCTTGAGATTTGTGAGTGTTGAAGCATGTTTACACTATTAACAGGTTTTTGACACATATCCTTCAGATCCTGATATTTTCTCCTCACTTTTTTTGCTCGTGCACTTCACAGTCAGAGCACTTTCCTCAACAGAGACTATGACATAGTTTACATCACTTGAAGCTTTATTGGTGAATTATGAAATGACACATTGATCTTATGTAGCTACTGTGGTAGCTGTCTGGGGGTTGTGATCGTTATGAAATACTGTCGTTTCATTTTGACACTGTTGCTGTGTTTGTTTTTATTACTGGACATGCACTGACTCAATAAACATTACCATTTGAACCGCAGAGGCTTTGGAAACTCGTCTTTGTTTTCTATCATTACAAGGCTGCAGTTGTCAAAATGTCGGTTTCAATATAATCTGAATGTTCTAAAAATCTCAGATATTGAATTTATGCCAAAGAAATAAAGCTTTTAAAAATATAACCTGCAACATGTCAATAGAAGGTGCAGTCTTCTTTAAATAATTTCACACAGGTTGTTGTGGTTAGTGGGGTTTTAAGTTATTATATAAATCCCTCGTGAAAAAACAGTTTTTGGTCAAGATCCATACATTATTGAGTAAAAAGTTGAAAAACGCCCTTTTTCGCAATGTTAAAGGAAGTGCTGAAGAAACTCCTGGTGCACGGTTTTAGCTGGATCTGCAGGGAAAGTGGACGGGTTCTGCTCCGGCTCATGCTGTGCCCTTCTAACACATTTCATGCACAAGTTTTTATATGATTCTGCTAAAACAGACCAACAAACAAACATGCTGGTAAAAACATAACCTTGGTGGCAGTAAAAAGAGCAAAGAGCATTAAAAGTAATCAATTTTCTCACCAGAGACGACGACCAGAAAACCTTGAAAACTGTTACAAGTCCATAAAATGCATCAGAGAGCATTATCTTAAGGCATAGCAGTCACCTAAAATAAATTTGGAGACATGGCCAAAGTGACAGTTTTGTAAATACTGTATAGCCTTATGAATCTGTCACCACAGACCACGACCAAAAAAAGGGGTTTTAAATGTGCTTGCATTATATTAAAGCCTAGTTTTCTGTGCAAACTAGAAAAAGTCACCAAAATACATTAGAGAGCACATCAGTCATATGGAATGCATTTTGTGCAAATTTGAAGAAGCGACAATTTTGCCATAGTACAGCTTTATGATTTTGTCACTAGAGACCTCTACCAAAAAAAAAAACTAGAAAAGGACTTGAAATGTTCATACAATGCATCTTAGTGGCCTAGCAGTTCTACAAAACAATTTTTGTACAACTTTGGAGACATGCCGAGACATTTTGCCTTGTGATTTTTCCACCAAAGTTTTTTTTAAACAGCTTCAGAAGCCAATAAAATACATCAGAAAGCATTATATTAGGACCTAACAGTCATGCAGAACACTTTCTATGCAAATTTGGAGATGTGTCCAAAATGCCTTATGATTTTGCCACCAGGACTATTACCAAAAAAATGAAAAAAGACTTTAAAAGTAACTAACATGCACCATAGCGCATTATATTAAAGCCTAGCAGTCATACAGAACGCTTTTTGTGCAAATTTGAAGATGTATCCAAAACCACAATTTTGCCACATATCTTTCTGATTTTGTCACCAGTGGCCACTACCAAAAAAAACTAGAAAAAGGCTTGAAAACTTCATAAAATGCAGAAAAGGCACAAACAGAAGCATTAATAATCCACCAGAACATCAAGTCAATGCTCAGAATTTCCACCAGCATTCAGAAATGCCCGACTAGTCAAATAAAAATCTACACCCATGGTTGCATTTGTAAGTGGCAAGAATTCAGCTTGTTCCTACATGATTTTTATCATCGTCTACAGTTGTAGAGTTGTTGGATAATTCCAAATAGGCAGAATCTCCCTTTAAGGCCCTTCTCTCCCAGACTGGCTGCTTTCAGATGAGATTTTTCTGAGTATGGATCGAAAGCAGCAGGAATCTGGTAACAAAGCAGGGGCGTTAAATCAAACTTTCCCTGGATAAGAGCTAACCCTTCCTTCTTTGTGTGTGTGTCAGACTGTGTCATCTGTTCTGTGAGCGTGTCACAGATTGTCAATGTGTCAGCGCCGCTCTGGACAGATGGACAGAAAAATATTAAATCCATGAAAAGCTACAGTTCTACAGGCTGCAGCTGAGGCCGAGCGTCCTGCTATTTTAATCTGTTGTAAATAAACACGCGCAGCCACCGAGGGAGGAAAGGTTATAAATATCATCCTGCCCACAAAAGGATGATATGTGATTATGACATGTTTGTCAGTTATAATGTAAGCAGCATTATATAGAACTGTGTCGATTATGAAACGAAGTGAAAAACGTGGACGAAGCATGTGAGATGATGCAAAAGAATAAAGAAAGTGAACAATAATGAGCAAAAGGAAGCAGATTATGCAGTGAAACAAACAAAAAGACAAGAAAATGAAGAAAAACGGACAAAATAATCAAGAAATGAACAAAATCATCAAGAAAATGACAAAAATGAACAAATTACTAGAGAAAATGAACAAGAAACAGATAGAAACCTAGAAAATCTTTTAAAAAATATGTAGCGAAATGAACTAAATAGTCAAGAAAATGACCAAAATAATAAAGAAAATAAACAACTTTGAGCAAAACAGCCAAGAAAACCAACCGCAGTGGGCACATTAATAGAGCAAATGAGCAAAAACAGACAAATACAGAAATTGAACAAAATAATCAAGAAAATGAAAAAAATGAACAAATCAATTTAGAAAATGAACCAAAACAGGAAAACACAGTCTGGAAAATGAACGTGATTATGACATGTTTGTCATAATGTAAGCAGGGTTATAAAGAACTGCGAAAAATGCAGACAAAGATAGTGAGATGATGCAAAAAAATTATAAAGAAAATGAACAAAAAGGAGCAAAAGGGAACAAATTATGCAGCGAAAGAAACAAAAAACACTGAAGAAAAATGGACAAAATAATCAAGAAATAAACAAAATCATCAAGAAAATGACAAAAATGAACAAATTACTAGAGAAAATGAACAAGAAACAGATAGAAACCTAGAAAATAAAAAAATATGCTGCAAAATGAATAAAACAATGAAGAAAATTAACAAAATAATAAAGAGAATAAACAACTTCGAACAAAACAACTAAGAAAAGTGAAAAACGTGGACAGAATAAGTGAGATGATGCAAAAGAATAAAGAAAATGAACACATGCAGCAAAACAAATAAAAAATGAAGAAAACAATCAAGAAATGAGCGAAATCATTAAGAAAATTAGGAAACATCTAACAATTTCACAGCAAAATGAACAAATTGTGAAGCAAAGCCAACAAAATAATCAAGAATTTCACTAAATGAGCGAATAGAAAAAAAAAACAAAATGAAAAATTAACAAAATATGCAGGAAAATGAACAAAATAATCAAGAAAATCAACACAGCTGAATGACATAAACAAGAAAACGACCAAAATAGTCAATAAAAGGAACAACTTAATGAAGAAATTGAGAAGTAATTTAAAAAAACTAACAAAAAATGAGTGCAGAGTCATCATTATTCTGATTATTCAGCCGTTGTTCGATGTGACGCATTGAACATATTCTATTCAGAAAAAGGAAGCGGTTGTGTTTCTATTTTTATCGTTTCCTTTGTCTACCACAGTGTTTCACAATGTTTTTTCACTTAACGTCCAAATAAAATGTGAAAAATGACTCTTTGACGATTCACCAGCTCCGCTTCTATGACAATAAACTGTGTGTTACAGATGAAACCAGATATGTTCATCATGTACGGACCAGAAATACACAGATCCATTGACAAAATAATCGACAAAGAAATTATTTCAGATGCAAGTATTTAAATCAAAATGAGTAAAATAAGCACTAAATAAATAAAGCGAAGAAAAAAAAAACACAATGGTAACAAAATAATGAAAAAAATGAAAAAAAAATAAAAAATCAAAGAACAAACAAAATGTCCAGAAGATGAACAAAAATATTCACAGTGAACAAAATAACAGATTATTTTATGATTAAGTAAATAGTTGTAAAACAAAATATGAAAATTATGCACAAAATGATCAAAAATAAAGAAATATAAAAATTAAGATAATAACACAAACAAAAATTATGCACAGAATGAACAAAAATTAACCTAATAAATAAAGATTAACAGTAAGAAAATAAATACACGGTATTTTCCAGACTATAAGGCGCACATAAAATACTTCATTTTTCTCAAAAATCGAAGGTGTGCCTTTTATGTGGATTTTTCCTGGTTTGGGTTTACATATGTTTATATTTGCTGTTTTACACTGAACAATGTTGAGTTATTGTTGAAAGCCTTGAATTTATGATATTTTTTATTTTTAATAAAGTTTGACTTATCTAAGTTTTGTGTTGCATAATGCGCCTTATGTATGGAAAGCATCTCAATATTGGTCATTTTAGGAGGGTGCGCCTTATAGTGCAAAAATACGGTAAATAAATAGCAATACAAAGAAAAAGCCAGGGAATGAACAAAATGTCCAAAAAAATGAACAAAAATGAAGAAATATAAATAAAAATAATGACCAAAATAATAAAAAATAAACGAGAAAATATGTATGATATCCACAAAATGACCAAAAATGAACAAACTAATAAAGTTAATGGATAACAATACTAACTGGAAAAGCTTAAATTATCCTGAATTCTAATAAATGACTGGTCACATTATCGGGTTTGACCCCAGGTCTGTAAAAGGTGATTCTCCGTTTCCGTGGAGTCTGACTTGAAAACGTCTCCACATTATTCACCAAACAAAAGCAGAAAATAATCCTGACAGATGAATAATTCAGCAGATCACGTGGCGGAATCTGAATAATCCGGTGTCTACAGGACACGTGGGCGCGATGCCCGACTCCATCACCTTCACGCCGCGTCGTCATGTTTATTCAAAGGACACGGGATGGATTCGGTTCCTGCCGCCGCCCTCGTCCGTCTGCGGGGATGAGAGATAGATTCGACAGCCCTCGACCCTGTGGTTACGCTGACGCCTCGTCTTCTCCTTCGTGTTAAAAACTGTGGAGAAACGTGGCTGATGATTAGTGCTGATGTGTGAGTTGGTATTACTGAGGCGTATGCAAATCAGATCATTAGAAACATAATGAGCTGCGGATAAAAGTACCGGGATCCTGACTGAACAAACTCGTGTGAGTCATTGTTACATCTGAGGTCGTTCCAGTACATTTACATTTCATCATGGCTGCCACGGAATGAATGCGGTTTAGTTTTCATGTGCAGCTTTTATGACACTTTTATTTCTGTGTCATCTGTAGTTCTGCGTTTCCTCCCCCGTCCTTCACACAGGTCTTCACATGTCCTTGATGTGTGGATTCTGGTTGTGGTCCGGTCCATTGTCTCTCCTCTGTCCACTAACCCTAACCGGTCCAGGCAGACGGCTGCCGACCCAGAACCGTTTGTTCTGTTGGAGGGTGTTTTTCCAGTTAAAGTAAGTTTTTTTGGAATGGACAGAAAGGAGAGGACAGGGTCCAAAGCCTTGGAACCCCTCCACGACCACAGCAACGCAAACACGGTCTCAACAGCTGCCTCTGCTACAGGAAACGGGTCCAGAGACTGGGGCTGGTCCTCATCAGGGAACACTCATCAGTGTTTGACAGTCTTGGTGGTTGTGGACATTCTTAAGTTTTTGATGTTTTTCAGATTGACTTAAAGTAGTGATGAGCTGTCTTTTTTCTTGCCATAATATGGATTTGTACAGTAGCTGTAGTAGCACTACGAGGCCTGCTGAGTCCGGGGGGGGCGGGGGGGGGGGGGGGGGGGGGGGGGGGGGGGGGGGGGGGGGGGGG
>JAQQAE010003546.1:0-20043 GCA_029823295.1 Pseudamia nigra | reverse complement strand
CAGTTTCTCACATTGACAAAGCAAGGTCAGAGAGAGTTGGGGTGTGTATGTAATGTGCATATGATCAATGGATGCATGGTGTGTTATCAGTTCCGATAGAATGTCAAGAATCCTTTCTCGG
Organism: Pseudamia nigra; assembly: GCA_029823295.1. Lineage (NCBI taxonomy): Eukaryota > Metazoa > Chordata > Actinopteri > Kurtiformes > Apogonidae > Pseudamia > Pseudamia nigra. The sequence goes on along the minus strand of JAQQAE010003546.1, from coordinate 19,922 downwards.
TGCAAATCGTCCTAGTGTTAGATTCCATGATGGTTACTGTAGTGACGTGTCCATAGAAAAGTTCACCTTGAGGTCAGTCAAGAATCCTTTCTCAAGGCACCTGGTCCGATGTTAAGTTCCATGATGTCCATCATGATGGCAACATGTCCATTTGAAAGTTCAGCTCATTTTCTTATCAGAGTGTTGATGAAAAGCAGGGGGAGGGTGATAAAGCAGAGCACATTCTCCAAGCAGCGTCTACTCCACAGAGAAAGATTACACACAGCCTGTCAAGGCCATGAGAGGGAGCTGAAAGACAAAACAAGATAAGCTGGTCACACTTTCAGAGGTAGAAAGAATTTAACTCCTCATAGTCCAATTTTATATTTCCTTTTAGCACCAGACCCCAAAAGTCAATCCTATGAAGAGACCCCAGCACTCCTGTGATGTAACCCACTCTTTGATTTAACTCAGAAATCGCCGGTGCTCTTCCCACCTTCTTGATTTGGAGACAAAAGCTCTGCTGGGCTTTACAGCTTTCTCCATTGCTCTTTGAAATAACAGGAAAACACCCAAGCCAAACAGCAGAAATCCTGTTATCGTGGTTCAGAATAGATAAATATCCAACACATCCTCAGTGGACAGCGTCTCCGAAAACACATAAGTCCCCATGTGTCCACGGATCCTCACATGCCGCTGTCCTGGTGACAAAAAGGCAATTAACAACAGATAGACCATCATAACACTTAAAAATGTAGGTCTTTCCTACAGAAACTGTGAAGAAAGTCAAGGTGTCAGTGAGTAAGAGTAAGTAAGAGTTTCCTTCACTCAGAAACTGGGGAAACTCTGACAGGAAGAGGTCTGACAAACCCAAGGCCACCATTTTGCTCTTTGGGTCTGTCAGACCTCTTCCTGTCTCACTGGCACTTTGACTTTCCTCACAGTTTCTGTAGGAAAGACCTACATTTTTAAGTGTTATGATGGTCTGTCTCTCTTCCACTGTTAATTGCCTTTTTCTTGATATTTTTATAGCAACACAATGCTTTCGGCAGTTGAATGCTCTTCAAATAATGCTCATGAGGGTATGGTACCACAGTGTGTTCCAGCACTGCTTTTATGCAGACAGTGGGGGTTTTAATCAATCAAGCAAACTCGGGACACCCGTAGGAATTAGTTGCACCAACTTCCAAGGCTTGATCAGCCTCCATTGGTCCAGAACAGCTTTCAGTTGTTAACATATTTCTTGTTCCCTGAAAAGGCCTGTTTGTATAATTCTGTAGCATTTCATTGGACTTAAACTGCTTGAATGTCAATAAAAACTGGAAAAATAGAGGTGTTCTAAAGTTTTTGACCAGTAGTGTATCTTCGACATTTACGGAGCTCGATCCAGAAGAAAACCACCATTATGGAAATATAATTTTTCCTAAACATATGTGTAAAATTGACCTTTTCACTGCAGCAATATTAGTCAGATACTCATTTTCATTGGCTGTGTAAACCACTTATTAGAAAGGAAAACGTCAGTATTAACATGCATGTAAGCATAGTGACTCTGACTATTCTCATACATCTTTGTGGGTTCAGTTTATGTCACTGGTTCTTTGCCATTTTGATCTTTTCTTATAAAGGGATAAACTCATATGTTTCCATCATCCTACACTGTCTGCCACCTGCTCATCTCCAGACTCATCTCTGAACTCTGAGCAATGGTGGTGGGCTATGTTCACTTTTGTTATTATTTGTTAATTTTCTTGACTTTTGGGGGAGTTTTTGTTCACTTTGTTCACTATTTTTTGTATTTTTCCCCATTTTATTCTCTTTTGATTACATATAGTAAATCAGAGCACTTTTGGCAACTCATCCACCCACCTAAACGCCAGAAAAGTTCAAATCTACATGTCCACTCAGATATACAGTATTTGTGTCCATATATGTCTGTTCTGTCATTTCATTATGCAGCTGGTCAATGTTGTTCAAATAACTTATGAACAACATGCAGAAGCTGTTTAATAATCATACTGATACATATGTCACTTCTCCAAATACTATGCTGTATTTGTCATACCAGTACTTAAGTCTTACTAAACCTGTCACATTCGATGCATTCCTCCTTTTTAAGTTTAGCTAAACCATTCTCCTAATATCCCAAAATAAAGTGTTTTGCTTCTTATTCTGCAGTAGGCATGGACTCATTTTAAAGTCTAAAAATGCAAACTAAAAACACAGTGTGCTGTAGTTCTAGTGTCTCACCAGAACTAATCTGATCACTCTGGCTTTGAAACTGAGGCTTTATGAGGCTCTGACCAAAACCAGTTATTTCAGTAAAATAAGTTTTGTTGAATTATTAGACCTGTCTTAAAAAATAAGTTGTAAAATTCTTATAACTGGGGTTTGCAGAGCTGGATGTAAACATAAATATTAGACTAACAGTGGTTTTAAAATTATTGAAAACAAATTATTTTAATTTAGTCTTTTTTGGAATAAGAAGAAAATCTGTAATAACAATGTTCATGTCACTGTGACTCCATATTCCCATACAGTTCTGGTCACATTGCTGACATTTTGATCTGTTTATGTTTCTGTCGGCCTACATCGCTGCTCATGTGCAGACTCATTTCTGAAATCTGAGAAACAGTGGTGGCTTGTTTGGGTGGGACACAAGTTTGAGTTTGTCATACAGGACAAATACATTTGATTACAATATAGACCGTGATACAGTATTTTTTTTTAACTAAATCAGTTATGTGTTACTCACAGCTTAAATGCATTTGTAATACACTGCTCATTAATCTGCTTTCATTAACACTAATTCTGCCTTTTCTCAGATACAGGTTTAGGACCCAGAATGTGTCATGGAGCCTTTTTCACTGGATCTTCCATTTGTCAAATATTTTGTCATTACATTACTGTATATTCTGGCTTTTGCTACTTTAAATCAAAAATAAATTACATGAACAAAATCTGAGTTTTTGTCATTGTAGAGACAAAAGAAAAATGTGTATCACAGTAAATCATAAACATTAATTATCATGCTCTAAAAGCCTATGTAACATTCATCAGTCTGAAAGGAAAATGGAGACTCTAATAAATATAACAGTTACAACGTAAAAAATTAACTCACCGAAACAAAACTGATGTGCCAATAATTTCTCATGTATGTTTACAGGTCTTGTTGACAATACGCTGCAGAGTTTCAGTGTGTTTTACCGTCAGCAGTATTCAGCAGCGCACTATGGGCACCTGCAACAGGAGGTGGAGCCTACGAAAGAGGGGAGGAGCCTGTTACTCACACAACGGGTAGGAGCCACACCTGATCGGTGCACATTTTAACCTGGAGAAATTCATAGCAGGATGTCACATAGTTAGCAATCATGTTCCAAGGGTAACATGGTGATGACAGACAAAAATGAGTACAACATCAGTATCAGTGGTTTTTGTCTCAATTTACCTGTGTTTTATAGCAGATTCTACTCCTTTTCCATCCTAATTTCCAGTCTTATACCTCTGAAAGACCACGTGTAAATAGCAGTTTTGTCTTTACCAGTGCCTTGCAACAGTTCATTTGTATTACATCAACACATATTAGATATTGTTGTTGTGTTGTTGGGCCTAAAAAATGGCACGGTACTTGTCCTATATGTAGACATATTTCTTCTCTCTGAATCACCACCACCAATGACTTTATATGTAGGGGGAGTATACCTTCATAATTTGATGAGTTATGCGGAACCATTCTGGTTTGTATGTGTTTGTAGCCTCAGTATGATTCAGAAGACATCCTGTACAAAGGCAGTGTGAAGTTCTTTTGCTGGGATGAACAGACAAAGAAATGCAAAGACAAATACACTGTCCTGAGACGAGACTATAATCTAGAGATACATGACAACATGGAGGTAACATACATTAATACACGTAATTCATATAAATACTGTACGTTTAAGTATCTGTATCCTGACAGATGTTGTCTGCTTTCCTCCGTGAAGACTTTCATTCGTGGCGGTGCAGCTAAGTTGGTCCTCCAGCCAGCTGGGGGAGCTGTCCTCACTACAGAGAAGGAGTCCAAAGCTCTACTGGAGAAAACCTGTGCTGTGATACTCAATGGTTGTATAAACTTATAACACTTTTACATAACAGTAGTACAGCTTGATTTACTGGATGTCCATCCATTATAAAGGATGCACATAGACTGTATGTAAAGATGGACACAGTCACAGCTCCTCAGAAGTGAATTTGGTTGTCATGAATCCAACCCTTCAGTCAATTACATTTGAATCAAACTACAAAGTCCAATTACAAGGACAGTATTTTTTTCTCAAATGTGATTTTTGTCTTGGATTTCATGAAATTGATTTGTGTTCAAGCAATTTTTCCTTTATATACAATCTGCAGGAGGAACTATTCGCTCTGATTTCATGCTTTGCCAATGTAGAAGTAGAAGAAAACTACATAAAACTGTACATTAGTTTCCTCAGGAGTGCGTCAGATGTAGGTACACCATAGGACACAAACAGCTGACTGGCACTATGCCACCTGGTACCTGGAGCAGCAACCTCAGTGCATCATTATAGACTACAATGAGCCTTCGCATGGTACCTGTCCTATAGCTGCACCACAGATGTGCAGTATGTAGAGGAGTACAGTAAGCTCTGAACGGAGAACATTTAGCTTTTACAGAACACATACCAAACTTTCTAAGCAGCATATTAGCTTGGCCCAGATATTTTATTTCCCTACATGTCATCAAAGGACAGTCACACAGGTTAAAGGAAGGAAATGTTAGATCCCTGTCTTCTCTGCATCTCACAATTATGACATTACTCTTTTTAACATTGAACTTAATGTCATGATCACTGCCATAATCACTGCACACATTTAATAGTTGCTGCAGCCCAGCACTGTAATGTCTCATGATAAGCAGGTCATCTGCATACATGAAATGGTTCATGACGGAGATACCCACAACACAGCCGCTCTTACATGCATTCAACTGACTCCAAAAATCATCTATATAGACATTAAATAAAATTGGGGACAAAATTCCACCTTGGCGAACACCATTACTCACATGAAAGGGAGGTGACACACTGTTACTCCATTTTACCTCTGTAGACTGATTGCCATACCAGAAGACCAAAATTCTAACTATATACTTATGAACACCTCTAGCTAATAATTTCATGAATATCTTTTTGTGATTTATTTTATCAAATGCTTTGGATGCATCAATAAAACCCAAAAAGACTGAAGAATTAAGCCTTTTATATTTAGCCACAATTTCCTTTAGAGCAAATACACACAGGTCAGTAGAATGCTTGCTTTTAAAACCAAATTGGTTATCAGTGGAAAAGACAAATGTCTCCAAACGTGTAAGCAAAATTCTCTCCAATACTTTAGATAAGACACATGCAAGGACAATAGGTGTATAATTTTCTACACTATTTAGTTTAGGTTACTGTGTTCACTAATATACAGTATATAGTTTCAGAATAATATTGAAATCACAGGAACACAGTATACATGTTAGAGATTGATGCTGGTTCTTAACTGGAGCACTGGGTTTGTGGTCTGCCTCAGCTAGAAACAGATGTGACCCAGTTCATTGTGACAGCATTAACTTCACAAATATATGTGATGCTGATAACACCACAACACTGAGTGCAGTGACTTTGTGTGTTTGAAGGTGTAAACCACAATTTTGGGTGTTGACCTGTGTAAAGGCCGAGGGACAGGGTCTAGTTTAGTACAGACTGTCCTAATGTCCGTATCTTTGTGTTTGTTCTTTTTAATAATTTATTAGAAATTGATTATATCTAAGACTTATTTGCTCACATGAATCTCAGCCACTGCTTATTCATCTTCTAGTTGTTCCCTTTTTGGGGGTTGTCACAGCAAATCCTCTGCTTCTGTCTGACCTGATTGGGTTAGAGGATTTGCATGTGCATTTTGGCCAGGGTTTTATGTTGGATGCCCTAAATGGCACAACCTTCTCCATTTCTCTGGGTTTGCCTTAGAACTACGTTGGCCTATGACTCCTACTGTATATTTTCTTCTCAGCCAATAATGTTGTAAAACACAAACTGGACAGAAACAAGTTCTGTGTTTTGTGACTGTGTCTGCTGTGTCTGTTGTGTGTCTGTGTGTTAGGTGTAAAGGATGACTCTCCTTTGGTGGTGCCATCTCCAGATATGTATGCTGTGTACCTGCATCTGCCTTACACAGGTCATACATGCTTTTTTTTCCAACAAGAGGAGGAAAGGGATCACTTCCTGTCTGCTCTCAAAACCTGCATTAGACATCGCAACCTTGGTAAAAACAAAAAAAAAACACTATAGTCCACTTTTACACTGTACTACCTTCACATTTAAGTAGATATTGAGAATAAATAGAATACTGAAGTGGAACATCATATTCAGAATTGCCTTTTCATTAGTGTTTCATTGACTAAAAGTATGAATTGTGCCATTTTACTCACTTTTTCATCCACTTTTTCTGTATTTCTTGGTTCATTTTTGTTCATTTGGTTTGTTGTCCACTGAAAAGTCCATGTCATCTGCATCCACATTCCTGGCATTTCAGTGCAATACCTGCAAAGGGTCTGACCCAGTTTGCTTGAATATTGACATGGTTATTCACTACATAAATATCTCCATACTATCAAATGTAGGTGTTACTGCTTTTGGGTGGCACCATTACCTGTAACAAAAAAAACAGTAACACTTTAGATTAGGAAACACACATCAGCCATTCATTGGCTGCTTATTAGTATGTGAATTTGTAGTGTACTGACCCCTTGTTAGGGTGAGAGTTATAGGACACTATGTGGCTAATATGGCTGAATGTGTTGCATAATCTTAAGTTTTTATATTTCGACTCTCCACAGCACTGTCCAAACTTGGAACACTCCTGGCATTTTCTCATCAGATTCATGAAAATCACCTGGAATGGTTTTCAATTCACAGTTCTGCCTTTTCAAGAGTTAATTTGTGCCATTTCTTGTCTTCTTAGTGTGTTTTAGACCATCAGTTGTCTTGTGCAGAGGAAGGGTGGTGCTACTACAACGACTGTACAAATTCATATTATGGCAAGAAACACTCCATTAAGTAGAAAAAGAAAGAAAGAAAGAAAGAAGGATCCATCATGACTTTAAGAAATGATGGTCAGTCACTGCAAAATCTCAAGAATGTGTGAATGTGTTCCAAGTGCAGCAGCTAAAAGCATTGAAAATGATTTAAGACGCTGTAAATTGTGGATTTCTGAGGTTGCTCATTCTCATAAACTCTGTTGGTCCAGTGGTTTTCTCTCTTGGTCAAATATAAATTCACTCAAGGAGAAGGTGTGTCAACACCAGTGTATATTTTGCCGTTGTTCACAAGGTTAAATCAGTGTTCAAAAAGTAATTGTTCCACACGTGATGATCTTTTAAATTGAAATCGTCACAGTGCTACATTTTGTGAATTTTACACTGTGTCTAGAATTTCACAGTTTCAACGTGGTCCTGCTGTTGCTGATGTTCGTTTCTGTTTTTCAGTATCATATTGTGGTTGTTGCCATGGTGACAGATAAAAATATTAATGTTGTAACTTCCTGTGTGGTTAGTGAGGCCTTTGCTTGAAGTCATAGTGTTGTGAAAACAATGTGTCATATGTGGAGATACGCTGTGCACTAACAGGAAATAAAATGCACACTGTGACCGTTACATTTTTAAACACATATGACTGTAGACAACATGAAACACAAAATTCAAGTGAATGTAATGGCTCCCTTTGAAGCCCATAAATAACTTCTAATTTTTATATTAAAGCTATATCATTAATCACCAAACACTAACATGACCTACAGTAAATGGGTCATGGAGCCTGTTCATTGGCTCACCAATGTATTGACTATTTTGTTCATCTTGTTGATAATTTTTGCTGATGTTCTTAGAATTTTGTTCAGTTTTGTGGTGTTTTGTCATCTTTTTTTCTTTTTTCACTTTCTTGATTATATAATTCATTTTGTACTAGTCTTTTTGCTCATTTTTATTCATTACGTTGTCATTTTATAATTTTGCACATTGTTCTCATTATTGTTTTTAATAGCATTCATTTTGTTGATTATTTTGGTTTTCCTTATATTCACTTTTGTTAATTTTTTCAAAATGTCAACAAAAGTCAGAGAAATTGACAAAATAATCAAGAAAATTGATTAAAAAATGGCTCAACTGTGTCAGGAAATGGAATGGGCTTTAACAGAAAAAAATGAGCAAAATAAGCAGGAAAATTATCAAAGTTGAACAAAGAAGGGACAAAATATCAAAATACTCTCTGAAATGAGCAGAATGTAGCCAAAAAAAATGAACACAATAATCAAAAATGAATCTAAAAACCAGTATTTATGTAAAGTAATTTTTAGAAAGCCAAACTATATAAACAAACAAAGGGCTGCCTCATGAATTACCATTTAAATTTACAAATTAGTAGTAAAAGAAAAAAATTAAACCATGACTTGTTTAAAAATACTAAAGGTAACTACCCCCCCTTTCCCCCAAGCTTCAAAGCTGTCATGCATGTTGGACAGGAAATGATGTCGCCAGCTGAAAATGTGTGAATTTGCATGTTAACCTCCGCCCTCTGCACAAAAATGCTTTACACAAAAATTGAAGACACACAGTTTGCACAGTTTAGATTCACAAACACAAATCATTTTCATCAGTGATTTCCTGTGATTGATATACGTTTAAAAACAAACCCTTGAATTTCTTGTTTTTCAAATTGCATGCGATGTGACTTGTTTACTACGAGTTTTTCTCTGTATTTTCTATATCTATATTTCTATATCTAAATTGAAAGGCACGTATAGCAACATATAATCATGTATAACATACTCCTATAGATGGCTGAGACAAAAACAGAAGGAAAAACAACTCAATTCAATATACTGTATTAAGAGAATAGAATCGCAATTAATAAATAAATGCAAACATGCATATACATAACCTTGTGTCTTGATTCTTACTCAGTTAGATTTATGATGAAAAATAAATACGTCAACTCAGTTGATGAAAAAAACCTAAAAAACATATGTGAACATACTGTATAAGAAAATGAACAACACATTCAACAAACTGACCAGAAATATTCCAAAATGAACAGAATAAGTGACAAAATGAGCAACCCCTCCCAAAGCAATTGAGAAAATTAACAAACATGAGCACATGAATCCAGTAAATTAAAAAGAATATCAAAATGAGCACAGATGAACAAAATGAGAAAAAAATGAACAAAAATAACCACATAAATTAAGAAAAATGAAGCTAAAATGAACAAAAACAACAGAAAAAGCAATATTATAAGCACAAAAATGAACTACATAATAAAGTAAATGAAAGAAAATACAGCGATATGCACAAGTACACATAATGAACAACAAAAAGAGCAAAAATTAACAAATGAATCAACTAAAATGAACAATAGAACTAACAAAATTGAGCAAAATTTAACAGCATAAGCCAAAAAATGGACAAAAAGAATCAAAATGATCAAGTAATTTAACAAAATTGACCAAAACAAGCCACAAATTTTTCAATAAGTAAATCTCGAGCACATCATCAGGGTTTTCTTTTTCATTTGTGACCATAAACAGTGTTTAACATCCACGTATTTTTATATTTGGCTGGTTTTAGATCTTTATTGATGACCATTAATATGTATTTTATTAACCTGTAGGATCGATAATCTGGTAGAACACAATTTTTTAGTCCATATAATTCCATGTTATGAAGTTAGGTTGTTTTTTTTTTACTCTTTCTCATGTATACACGTACGTCTACTTCTATTTCAGTCAGTATAATTGTAAAGTAACAGCGCTTTAATGTGGATTTAGTTTGATTGAGGATGAGTAGAGAACAATTACAAAATGAAGTAAAATTGAGATTGTGATTGTTTAAATATTTCTTAATGAATATAGAATGTGTCATGTAGATTTAAAAAATTAATTAGGCATTCAAAGCAGGATTTTTATATTAACATAATCAAATAAAATAGAATATCTTTAAAGTCAAAAATGCAAGCATCGGGGTGTTTGAAAAATCAGTGGAGGGTTATATCATGGTTAACTGGTTGATATTTGTGAGGGAAATCAACAGTGAATGACCCATTTTAAATGTGTGTGTGATTCATAGTGATTCAGCCCAGGATAAAGGGAAGTGTTCATTGCACTAATGGAGTTTTCAGTTCCTCAAATGTCTGTCTTCAGTTTATTAAGAAAAGAAACTGGATTGTAAATGAAATAATACAGCAGAAAAAAAATGAATGAATGTTCACCATTGAAGTGGAAACCCAATAGCATTAAGAGTAATAACACTGCAGATTATTCATATGAAGAAAAGTAATATAGTCAAAACTTTATGGTTTGGACTCTCAGATGTGGAAATAAGCTGATTGGAATAGTTTACTCCATCAATTGTGAAGTACCAGATGATGTTAAGTGAGTGGTATCCTCAGAAATGCAGATAAATTATGTCTCCTTTGACACTGGGAAGTTAAAAGTTCCACAGAACAATGTTATTTAATGAAATTAAAAAGTAAATGCAGACTTTTAGCTAGTCCACAGTTCAGGATCTCCTGGATTCTCTTTTACAGTTTATAATACACCAAACATTTATGGCAGATGAGGGCAGATGAGGACTGCATCAGGCCAGTTTAGAACTGAGACTCTTACTTCAGAGCCATGTTATTGGAATACATGCAGAATGTGGTTTGTCTTCCTGTAACACACAAGGCCTTCCCTGAAAAAAGATACTAACTACTTGGCACCATATGTTTCTCCAAAACACGTTTATATTGTTATATTGCGCCTAGAGATAATCTTCGATTATGATTGGCAGTATACAAATAAAATTGAATTGAAAATTGAATTGACTTGTTCGGCGTTAATGTTGCGCTCACAAATGTGCACTCCACCACCATACTGTTGCAGTTGGTTGCTGACAACAGATGGCCCTGCTGCTCTTTACCCTGGAGCACATGGCATCCATGATTTCCAAAAAGAATCTGTGGTACTGTTTGCCAGAACAGTCTTCCACAGTGTTCAACCCCTCACCATCTTTACTTTAGATCAGAAGGGTCCGATCATTGTCATGGAGGACCGAGACACTGCGGTTTTCATTCCAACCAGTCTCTTCAGCAGGCAATTTCACTGAATTCCTTCCTACTGACTGTTTTTCAGTGAAAACGCCTGCTCTAGTGAGTAGTTGGAAACAAAACCTGCAGCGTCTCGGCTCTTTGTGGCAATGGTTGGACACCCACCATTCTACTAACTAACCTGGTACAAGTTAACCTTATTAATTGTGAGATGTTCCTCCAGGTATTTTTTAAGCATTTCACAGCTTTTCCTATCTTTCTCTGTCATTAACTCAGATTTTCAAATACAGTATGTTGCTTTGGTCAAATTCCAAATACCGTAGGCTTACCATTTTCCAAAAAAAAGAACAATGAAATATGGGGTTTTACTGTTTTATAATCACGACACTCTGTTTCTGTTTTGATTGACATACTGTCCCATTATTTTTGAAAACACAATTCTAAACACCTGATGCTTTTTTGTGTTTAAAAAAAAACATTCCCATCTGGGTTGAAGTTTTATTGAATAATTTTTAATAAGATTGTGATGAAATTTCAAAGTATGTTTTTGGGTCTTCCTAAAAACCCAAAAATGGCATTCGTGAAGTAAAACAGTTACATTACACATTGCAGCTTTACATTTCAACTGGTAATATGTAATCTATTGCATTTCAACTGTAACTTCACTTTTTTCCTGCAGACCCTTGGTGTGACATGTCCTATGAAGGCCTGGCATACATCCGTGCGCTGCAGCTCTACCGACGTGACCAAGGTCGCTATGAATCCTGGGAAATGCTGCTCGGCACTGAGGAACAAGTTAGCAAACACACAAATACCTGCCTTTTGTTGTCTGCTTTCTGTCCAGTTTCCTTCTGATAAAATGGGGCAGCTGTGGCTCAGTAGGTAGAGCTGGTTGTCCATGAACTGGAAGGTTAGCGGCTCAATCCCCTCCCAGGTCCACAGGCCAAAGTGTCCATGAGCAAGACACTGAACCCCATGTTGCTCCCAGTGAGTGTCACTGGTGTGTGAATGGGTGAATGGAAAGCACTGTAAAGCGCTTTGAGTGTTGTAGGGTAGAAAGGTGCTATATAAGTGCAAGACCATTTACCAGACTATTTAAGAGCCATGTGTTTCTTTGTGCAGGTGCTGGCTGCTCAGGTGATGGAGGAAGCATTGCCATGGTTACAGAGTCAGCTCCAGTCCAGATTGAAGGGCAAGAAAGTGGAGAGGATCCGACTGTGGCTGGCTGTGAGTTGAACTGATGTACACAGTTATACAATAGTACTCACTGCAGAAAGAGGAAACTCAGGTAATAGTGCTTTACTTGTACACAAGTAAAGTGCTGTTTGTCTTTACACAAACACAGCACTTTTTGAGTTAAATGTTTAGTTTACAGCTGTGTTTCCCACTTTTTTACCCTAAGATGCCAAAAAAAAGTTTGGATTAGGATTTTGTGTTTTTACTATTTAAATGCAAAAGGTATCTGTAAGAAGGCAACAAATGCTGGAGTTCTCATCTTTAGATCAAAATTACTGAACAAAATAATGAAAAAAGTAACAAATATGAGCAAAATCCTTTAAAAAACAAACAAACAAATAAACCATGATAGGAAGGGGACAAATCACCATATGGACACATGAATTTGAACCCAAAGTGATTTTTAAAAGTTTTGCTACCAAAGAGGGGATATTATAACCATGTCAAGTTTCAAGTAAATTGGTTGAGATACATTGAAGCTACAGACACACCAGCTATGCGGATGCTAATAACAATGCAGACACAGGATAATATCCATCTTTTTCAGTGGAAAATAAGCAATTGGTTTTGTAAAGTGCTATATAAATAAAGTTTGATTGATTGATTGATTGATTGAATTGATGAGCCTCAGAGTACAAGTGAAATTTAGCGCAGACAGCCAAACACCAAAAATCTGAATTTAAAAGTATTTGCAGAAGAGATTTAGGACTTGCAAAGTCCCACTGAATCAAGTCGATGTGTTTTTGTGCACAGACAGTGCAGGCGACCTACAGTCTGGTGTTGGAGCAGCTGAGTCCAGGTCTGGAAGCTCTGAGATCAGACTGCCGTCAGACAGCATCAGCCAGTCAGGGGCTGATCAGATCTGACCTGGACCAGATCATGTCCTCTCACCACTTCCTGAAGGAGAAGGTCAGAGGTAGGGTGGCATTTCGACCCCCGCATCTGCAGCTATAGCCAGAACTTAAAACTTACTAAATGTCTGTCAAATATTGTATGTGTGTGTTTCAGCCTGCATATGTGATGAAGCAGAGAAAGTATGCAGTGAGGACATAGCTCCCTACATGTCATCCATGCTCGAGGCACTGACAGAACACATAAGTGTTGCAATTCAGAACATGCGACAGTCACTGCAGACACAGATCGACTATACTTTCAATGAGAGCAATGGAGGCACTGAGGAGGCAGAGGTGGGAACGAACATGTGTGTATGACTGTCAGTTGAATGAGTCCATGAATAAAATGTTATAGTGAGGTGTTTTGTTGTACAGGTTGTTTCTGCTCTGGGCTCCATCAGTCTGGAGCGTTGCTACGAGCAGGTGGAGAATCTGAATGAGAAACTGGTAAAGTTAAAGCAGCGGTTTGGCCTGAGCAGCACTCAGCGACTGGTTCACTCTGCAAATCTGGAGATGGAGAAGGTACTGGATGAACTGTGTGGAAGATTCACATGGATTTGACTTAATGTGGCACTGACAGATCAATACTATGTGTTACTGTTATGCATTTTGCAGCTGCTGGACAGTGCAGTCTACACCTTAGAGCTTTTCCTTCAATCATCTGCCAGATTGCAGCCTTCTCATGTGCCTGTTAAGATGGAGAGAGCCAAAGAAAGAGTTCTGAAGGTATTCGAGGAACATCATACGTTCTCATATTTCATCAGTCCTAATATGGCTATTACTGTGATTTGACAGGTGGCATGTCAATTTCAGAATAGCCTGTACACAGCATATTCCAGTGAATATCATGGATAAGGCCTTTTTCTATATTGAGTGTTTTCTGGTTAACACATGTGGCATATGATAATGTTGATCTAGATTTGTGAGAATACTTTAGATATGTATACAACACATTCAGAAAATGCTTATCATTATCAGGTTTAAAACAGCTGCAGTCTGATGATAAAGATAGTAGTGACTAAAAAGTTTACATTTCCAGTCAGAAGGAAGAAACACACCTGGTTCTACATCTTGTGAAAGACAGAATGAACAGGTTTTTGAATATTTGCAAATTTTGAAAATCTCACTTTTTCAGGATGAAGAATAATAGACAGTGGCTGAAAAATCTGTCACTAGTGGAAAACTTATTAGATGGTATTTACTGCTTATGGAATAGCTCAAATAAAGTACAATCAGGATTCCTATGTATGTGGAAAGGGATGTCCAAGTTGCTGAGGTGCAACAGTCAGGGCCCTGGCACCTTTGTTCATATTGTGTACTTGTGTATCTCCACATGGTTTAATTGGGTGTGAAATGATGAAGAATGTGTGTTGTGTGTGTTTGTGAGCAGCAGTTGGACTATGACAGCAGAGTTGTCCAGAGGAGACTCTATCAGGAAGCTCTGCTGGAGATCACTCTGCCCGTTCTGACCCGCAGGATGGACAGCAGGTGGAAAACTGTAGGTTACACACAGAAGAGGCTGGAATCACCCTGTCTCTCGCATTACTGTCCACACATGTCAATTTGGATTCATTGAAATGTTCGTGTGTTCTGTATGTTCAAAGGAGCTGCAGGAGTTTGAGCAGCATATTTTCTCAGATTACAGCAGTTTCATCCTGGTTCATAATGTCTATGATGATGTGTTGAAGGGCATCCTCAGCCAGGACATAGACACAGGTAACCACAATGATGCACAGTACAGCTGAGCCGTATTGTCTAATTCTTTTTTCCTAAACTAATACAAAAGGCACTTGGTGGTTAAAATGAAATTGGATCCTTATTTAAGTAATACCAAAAAGCAGGTTGGACCCCTGCTGGGTGATAAAGGAACTGCAAGAGTATTTACGTCCATCTAAGAAGTCAAGAATTTTCACAAAAGTAAGCAAAAAGGGATTAGAATTTTGAGGACAAAACCTGCAATTGAAATTATATATTATTCTACATTACATACATTGTTTTACATATGTTTAAGCTGGAATGAATCTTATATTATTGTGTTAAAGGTTTGTGTGGTCACAGGTGAGTTATGATTAAAGCATTTGCATGTTCAGGAATATCTGCTGTAGGTGATGGTGAGTTAAACCACACCCAGAAAACAAATCTGGCATCTATCTAGCATAAAATGAAACTGACAAGTAATCCTCACAATGACCAAATATTATCAAAAATGTACAAAATAATCCTCAAAATGAGCAAATAGGAACATATGAATGAAATAAGACACTGCATAACAATAAATGGCATAATAAACATAATAATAAACAAATGAACAATTGATGAATAAAATAGTAAAGAAAATGTACTGGAATTAACAAAATACAAAAATAAAATATCTCTATGATGAACACAAATGAGCAAAATGACCAAGGTAGTGTATAAAAATGAACAAAATAA
This sequence comes from Pseudamia nigra, assembly GCA_029823295.1. Classification (NCBI taxonomy): domain Eukaryota; kingdom Metazoa; phylum Chordata; class Actinopteri; order Kurtiformes; family Apogonidae; genus Pseudamia; species Pseudamia nigra. Next base: position 4,258 of record JAQQAE010003546.1, on the reverse strand, counting down.
CATACAAAATTGGCAAAAATCAATAAACAGGACAGTGCCATAGTATGAAGGGCTCCACAATCACAATAATATAAACATTCTGAAACTGCATGATCATAGGGACTGAAATCTTAAGTAAGACATTTGGAACACTGCACATGACCAAACTCACTTTCTTATTTTTTGTAGTGGTCCAAGATGCTGCCAGCAAGAAGAGCAACAACCTGTTACTGGACACGTCAGATCTGGCCATCAGTCAGTACAGCCTCCTGGGACAGACGCCTCCACGCTCTGCTCCGGACAGTCCAACCATCCACAGACAAGACCCCTCTGAAGATAAGGAAGCTGCTCCCACTGTGGAAGAGGAGGCTCCAGCGGTCACACCGGAACCTAATACCGAAGCCATATCTGAGCCCAGGAGCACCCAAACACAGGGGCTTCTGTCTCCAGTGATTGTGGTGACGCAGGCTGCTGATGTATCTCTGAATGAGGAAGTGTCTTTTCAGAAATCTGAAGATCAACCTGGATCCGTCACAACATCAGTGACGGACTCGCCTTCTGGACCCTGCAGCTCCGACACAAATCCACCTGATTTCCCTGAATCCACTGATGCGGCCATCTCAGTCTCTCCTGATCCTTCAGAGTCATCACAGCTGTCCACACATGTCCCAGCTGCTCAAAATGATCAGCCTCCACCACCTGAAACATCTGCAACAACTTCAGATCAAGTACCAGAGGAGACCCCCTGCCCTTCCTCATCAGCATCACCAGCAAAAATGAGCCTCATATCTCTGAGCGAGGCGATCGTTTGCAACTCTGCAGCCCCTGTGAGTACGGACGCAATGGTACGGCAACCGACAGATAGAGCTGTGTACCTGACGGGGGAAATAAAGGACAACTGGGAGATGGAGAGGGTGGGAGAGAAGGAGAAAGAGGCAGCGGAGAAGGAAGAAATAAGTCAGAAAGAAGATGCAGAGGGAGAGGAAGATAAATGTGCGAAGAAAGAGGAAGAAGGACAAATGGTGGAAAGTGAGAAAGAGGTGGAGGGACAGAAGAGGGAAGAAAAAAGAATAGAAGACGAGGTTGGAGGACGAGAAAGACAAAAATTATGTGAGAGGAACGAGGAAGAAGGTGAAGAAACTGAAAAAAAAGAGGCACAAGATCAAGTGAAAGAAACATTCCATGAGAAAGAAGATGCAGTGGGAAAAGGGAAGGAAAAACTAGGTGAAAACAAAGAAGCAGAGGACCAAGAGAAAGATAAAGTAATGCAAAAAGAAGAGACGGAGGAACAAGAGACACAAAAAGTGAGTGTGATGGATGAAGGACAAAAGAAAGAATGTAAAAAAGAAGAGGTAGGACAAGAAAAGGAGGAACCAAGTGAGAAAGACACACCAGAGAGACAAGATAATGAAAAAGTAACTGAAAAGGAAGAGATGGAGGAACAAGAGAAACTAAACATGAGTGAAAAAGAAGAGGAAGAAAAGAAAGTAAATGTAAGCGAAAAAGAAAAGACAGATGGACAAGACAGACTAATAGAAAAAGAAGGGGAAGGACAAGAGACAGAAAAAATGAATAAGAAACAAAACGCAGAGGAAGAAGAAACAGATAAAGGAAAAGAAGAGGCAGAGGAACAAGATAAAGGAAGAGGAAAGGAAGCAGCAGAGGGACAGGAGCATGAAAACGTAAGCGAGAGACAGACAGAAAATGAGAAAAGAGAAGGACGCGAGGAAGAAAAGGTCAATGACAAAGAAGAGGCAGAGAGACAAGAGGAAGAAGAAATTGTGGACAAAAAAGATGCAGAACAGGAGATCACGGAAGGCAGCAGCTGCAGGTCTTCGGGATCACCAGAACACATCATCCTGCAGACGGAAGCTGGTGAGGAGCAAAGTGATGAGCTGCAGATAGAAAGCGAGAACGAGCGTGCAGATGGCACGGAGGATCATGCAGAAAAAGATGTAAGGAAGGAAGAAGAGGAAGAGGTCCTTCATCCAGACACAGAGACTGCAGAGCTGTCGCTGGACAGTGTGGCTGCAATCCGAGATCTCATCACTGAGATTATTGAAGTAGAAACAGTGGTGACACCATGTCCTGACAGCAGCTGTGCACTCTGATGTCCTGTTAACTTTACAAAACAACTACTGACTTCATGTTTCTTCCTTGCATCCACACAATCCCTCTGTTCTGTCAGAAACACATTTTAATTTGATTTTAAGATAGAACTCAGTGATAAAATACATTATATTTTCATTACTGTATATATACTTTAATGATTTATTGTGAAAACCTTTCTATTGTTTCTGAAGTAAGAAGTAAGGTTATGTCCGTTTAATTAATTTCATTTGAATTCTGTAAAAGGCAGTGCATAGAAATTAATCTTAACTACTACGTATTTGTTTGATCTCAGAAAATGTGTTTTTGTGTTAAACATAATGTAAAAATGTCTGTACAGGGTGCCTTTAATACCAAAATGGATCTGTGAGCACATTAAAACAGACAAGTCATATGAAATGCCAATTTTTATTTTATTTTAGCAAACATTTTGGTGAAAGACATAAATGGAGATGCACAGCTCTGTACATGATTCTGTTTCTATCTTTGTAAGTAGCAATAAAACTATAATAAAAACAGTAACGTAGGTATATAATAATTTACAACAAAAACAAAACATAACCATGCAAACTTCAACTATACTGTGCAAATATGCCTATAAATAATACAGTAAATGGCCAACTGTCAGTCTCCTGCAAATACAGTATCTTATTCAGCCTCTTCTTCATTAAGATTAAAAGGTAGTCTTTAGTCAATGGCACAATACATTTCACTTAGAAAGCAACATATTCATCATCTTCCCAGCAAACCCTGCTATTTAAATAAGTGAATGAGTCATGATTTAAAGAAAAAGGAGGTCTACTTGTCCGGTCACCGACTAATATAATACTGCTGTGGTTTGACACATCAAATAGCACAGCGGCAGCAACTTGTTTGTGTCTGACTGTTTTTACCTACTTCTGTTTGCAGGATTATGAATGAGCTACTGCACTAATTTTTATGAAAGCTGATGGATGGGTACGGTAGCCTTTACATTCTGGATCAGAACCATCAAAAAGTGAACATTCCTAATGCAACATTGCAGGACAGGTTGTTTTGTTTGAATTACACAACTGTGGGTCCTTGACAGAGACATACATACTCACCTTCAAGCTATTTTTGCATGAATATTTGTAATAGCGGTTGCCAGGAAAGTGATGCTTAATAAGTCTGTTTTCCAATGCCCTCAAAGTAAAAGTGATCTAAACTGTAGGTATCACCTCCAATGTGCTCCCTTTACAGTGACATAAACAAACGGGAGATCTTTTAAAAACAAATGTAGAGGAAAATATACTGTAACTTATCAACATATGAAAATGTTAAACCTGCCCCCATTCTTTATTTGATGGGAACAAATCATAAGCAAGTTATAAGGAAGACTTAACTGATCACTTGTCTCCAATAATGATGAATAGATGAAGTGGAATGGAAGATGAGAATCGCTACGGCATTAATCCACAATGGATCCACGATACGTAGCAGCATTTTGACCAACATGGCTTGTTAACAGGGATTCTACAAATGAAAAATGTATCTAATGATAATAGTGGTGGACATGCAAGAAGATGGAGAATGCTCTAAGACAACAGGATGTCTTGAAGTGTTTGTCAGACCTTTGTGTGTGTTTATGCGTAATGATAGAATGGTTGTTCATCAGGTCTAAAGCCGTATGCAGTAGCTGGTCGACCAGGAGACGAGCTGGTCTGATCGAAGGCGTCACCGCTGTCTCTGCAAAACAAAATTATGACTTAAGTTTGTAAGAACCCAATTCAATCAGCCTCTAAAACCTAAAATGGAGACAGGAGAATTCAGTAAAAGAACACAAGGATTTTCCTCTCAACAATACTCACCCTGCGTGATGCAAGTCTCCATTTTGTGGCTGAAGATCTGCAAAGAAATCTGGACTGACTGAACCATCTGCTGGCGTTATCCCATCTACACACAGACAGTAGATACATGCATCTTAAAACACAATCAGCTCTTCCCTTGTAAATGACTCAACAAGACTAAACAAGATCAATCAATTTCTACAAAAGAGTTTTAGTCACTTCTAAACATCTTAAACAATTACATTACCAGTCAAAAGATTAGATACACCTCCTCTTTCAACATTGTACAGTGGATCTCAAAAGTCTACACACTGCTGTTCAAATGCCAGGTTTTTGTGATGTAAAAAATTGACACCAAGATA
>JAQQAE010003545.1:0-20044 GCA_029823295.1 Pseudamia nigra | reverse complement strand
GAGGATAGGGTGAGATGGAGGCAGATGATTCGCTGTGGTGACCCCTGAAGGGAACAGCCGAAAGGAAAAGAAGAAGATTTTTGCTTATTTGGTCATGAGTGCATTTTATGTACCTTATTTTGATAATTTACTTGACTATTAACTTCAGTTTTCTTGTTTATTTTAATGGTTTTGTCGATTCTGCTCATTTTGTGTTAATTTTTGTGATGTTTTTTGTACCTTTTTGCTCATTTTGTCTACATTCGATATTTTATTTCACTCTTTAGGTTTCAGTATCTTAGTGTTGACTTCGATTCAAATTTTACATTTAGGCAACACATTAAAAAGATCACAAATGTCATAAAATTTAACCTGGCAAATATCCGTCTTAGAGTATATGACTTTATATCACCCTACAGGCAGCTAAAACATACATGCATGCAATGATTTTTTCCCACATAAAATACTGATTAACAACTTGGTCACACATAACAGCAAGCATATTTATACCCATCAATACTTTCTCCAAAAATACAGTAAAAATTCTGGCTAGAAAGCATTTCTATTTCTATTTATTATTTTGATATCATTAAGTATAATATTTTAGACTTTGACAGTTCCCAACAGTTTAGTAATTTGTGCCTTGTTTTAAGGCTTTATATGGGCTTTCACTGTGGCGACCCCTGAGGGGAGCAGCCGAAAGGAGAAGAAGAAGAAGATATGGGCTTGTCCCACCGCCATTAAAGCATTTCATTCAGAAAAAGCACAGTAATGGGATAAATACTAGAGCCGAAACCAGAGGAAACCGTAATCTACTGAGGCGTACATACGTATGTATGTAAAACAGAATTTGGTCAAAAGGTGGTGTCAGTCAGAGGCCCACATTTGTGGAACAAATTACCAGTACATACCAGAGATTGTAACAACTATCTAACCTTTAAAAAGAAACCTAAACCTTGGTTAAAGTTAAACCAGTCATGCAGCCATTCATAAAATGTCTCCTTTTATAACACCTGTACTCAGGGACTAATGGGAAATGCTGCTTCATCACTATTTGAGTAACAATGCCAGTGGATGTAATAGTTTTATCAAGTGAAATGTCCCCAGTTTGTGTGTATAGTGTGTTCCTTGTGTTTTGTCTTATGGACTGTCTCGTCAGCTCTTATATATTTGTAAATGTGCCTTTGGACTTGTGTTCTTTGTGATACCTGCCTTAGGACTATGGATGAAATTTAGCTACAGTATTGTGCTAATTCCAGCGTGGTTACATTGATGTTCAAAGCTGATATGTTGATTAATGTGCACTGTCCTAATTCAATTTAAAATATTAAATAAATAAATATTTAAAAATTGTTTTTTCTTAAGCCATTCAGAGGTGGACTTGTTGGTGTGTTTTGGATCATTGTCCTGTTGCAGAACCCAAGTGCACTGCAGCTTGAGGTCATGAACAGATGGCCAGACATTCACCTTCAGAATTTTTTTGGTAGACAGCAGACTTCATGGTTCCATTTACCACAATAAGTCTTCCAGGTCCTGAAGCAGCAAAACAGCCCCAGATCATCACACTACCACCACCGTATATTATATTTTACTGTTGGTATGATGTTTCTTTTCTGAAATGCTGTGTTACTTATACACCTTATACACTTATACACTTATTAAGTAACAGGACATTCATCTTTTGTCTCATCGGTCCATAGAATATTTTTACAAATATCTTGAGGATCAGCAAAATGTTTTCTAACAAAACTGAGATGAGCCTTTATGTTATTTTGGGTCAGCAGTGGTTTTTGTCTTGGAACTCTGCCATGCAGGACATTTTTGCTCAGTTTCTTTCTTATATTGGAGACATGAACGCTGATCTTAACTTAGGCAAGTGAGGCCTGCAGTTCTTAGGATGTTGTTGTGGGGTCTTTTGTGACATCTTGGGGTAATTTTGGTCAGCTGGCCACTCCTGGGAAGGTTGACCACTGTTCCATGTTTTCATCATTAGTGGATACTCACTGTGGTTCACTGGAGTCTCAAAGTTTTAGAAATGAATTTATAACTTTTTCTAGACTGATAGATCTCAATTATATTGTTTGTCATTTGTTCCAGAATGTCTCTGGATCACAGAATGATGTCTAGGTTTTGAGGCTCATTTGGTCTACTTCACTTTGTCAGGCAGGTCCTATTTAAGTGATTTCTTGATTGAGAACAGGTGTGGCAGTAACCAGGCCCGGGTGTGGTGAGATAAATTGAACTCAGTTATCCAAAGATGTGATAAACCACAATTAATTTAAGTTTTAGCAGGGGGAGGGGGCAAGCACTTTTTCCATACAGGGATATGTACTGTAGGTTTGGATTTTTTTTCTCTTCAAAATAAAAGACTTCATTTAAAACTGCATATTGTGTTTACTTGTGTTTTCTTAGATGCATTTAAATTTGTTTGATCTGAAACATTTAAGTGTGATGAACATACAAAAAAAAAAATCAGGAAGGGGGCAAACACTTTTTCACAGCACTGTATATTTGCCTATGTGTCTTTTTATTTTGACCATTCCTTATTTGAATGCACATAAATGAACTAAATGACAATATTTTTATTTGGAGGGAATGTTGTTTAAAGAATACAACAAAATGTTTATTTAACTCAAACACATTTTTTCTTAAAGCTGTGTATTGTCCTGAATTTTCATTCATTTCCTTCACTGATTTTATGATGATTTTTTTTGTACATTGTTGCTCATTTTGTTGCTCGGTCTCTTAATATTGATAATTTTCCTGATTATTTAGTTCCTTCTTTTCAATTTAATTTCACTTTCAAACTTTTTGTACTTTTATTCATTGAGGTGGACCAATATGTGACTGAGTAAGAGTAAAAAGTATTCTGGAAAACAACTTCTGTCAGAAGTAATTTTTTTAAAAGAACTACTCAAGTACATGTAACAGAGTAAATGTACTTGAACACTCACCACTTCTGCAGCCGAAGACCTTTATTATGTGTACCTCAGTGCTGTATTCTTGTGTTACTGTTTGTTGTTTTGTTGTACTGTATTTTGCCTGAACTGTAATCTGAAACTCATTCCTCCGTGAGCATCTTCTGTTTAGAAACACACGGGCAATGGCTGCACCCAGAATCTCTCAGGTGGTATTGAGGGTTACCCCACATGCCTAAAAGCAAGTTGAAAACAATGACTGCCAACTGGGGTCACAATTTTAGTCACAATACTGGATGTTGTCACAGTGGCCTCACCGGCCTCACTGGCCTTGGCAGATCTGCGGTGGGCATTGTGAGTCAAATACACCTAAGAAAATATCCAAGGCTGTGAGGGCATTGTTCCTATAGGACACACGGGGCGAGAGCAGCCAAGGCTGAGAAAGGATTGTTTCATTTGTCTAAAACACAGGGAAAGGAAATGAGAGAACAACATAACACACAGTGATGGTCATGTTTCAAGCTGATTCACAGATTTTATGAACTAAAGCCATTTAAATGTTAAGGAAGCATCACAAAGGGCTACGTTTAATCAGGGAATACTTTTATTTTATAAAACTAGATACATTTATCGTTTAGTAAATATGCTTTCAATAAAGTACTGTGTCTTATGAATAAAGAAACTGTACAAATCTGACACTACATCCTCCTTACTGGACACTGAGTATGTGAAAGAAAGAAAGAAAGAAAGAAAGAAAGAAAGAAAAAGAAAGAAAGAAAAGAAAAGAAAAGAAAGATTGCCGATTCATTTATCTAAAATTCCAGATGCCGTTTCCTGTGACAGAGGAAGTGGGTGGATTGTGCTTCAGGAAGTAGGTGTGTCCTTGTGTCTCGGCTCCGCAGACCTTGCACTTGCTGTGTAAACATGATAGCATTCCTCAGGCTGTCCAAAGAGAGCTGCACTTACAAACTTATCATTCAACCTTCATTTTTCCCAACTGACTTATTAAGTTATCTCTTGTAAAAACATCTCCACGCCACAGTAAAAAGAACTCTATAGCATGTGATGACATAGTTCCTAAAGGGTAGCTAATACCTGTTAAAGGTAAACAAATACTGTACAGTAAAAAGACTTGTGGTAAAGGGCCGGGGAGCGGGTGGTGTCAGACAGGAGGTGTGCTGTAGCGGATCTCTGCAGTGAACTTGTCGACTGTCTTGGGTAATGGAGGCTTTTTCAGCATCCTGTGCTTCATGATCACCTCCTCGTTAGCGTAGATTGGGGTGTCTGTGTCATCAGAGTGGTATCCTGACTGGTATCCGCTCGTCTGATTGGACGACTCTGAGGCCAGAGACTCTTTACTCTTACAGCGCAGCAGCTGGCTAAAAAAAGACAACAGGACAGGGGCATTTAGAATCACAAACCCTAATGGTTAAAAATTAAAGACATGTTCACAGAACAAATTGAGAAGTTATAATTTATACATTTATGAGTAATTTATGGCAAAGTGAAACCTGCTTCAAGTGTCAATGACTTGTCATCACCTGAAATTGGGCGTAGTTGGAAGCCGGTGATCCAAGGCCTTTACTTCATCTGGTAAGAACCCACTGTCTGTGATGCCCTCCTGTACAAGCCACATTTTCTGTTATAACCAGCAGACAAGCAATACCAGTAGTCAAGGAAGTATTTAGATCCTTTACTTAAATTAAAGTACCAACATAGCAATGTGAAATTAGACAATTAAAATGCGTAAAAGTTAAAGTTGAGATGTAAATAAAATCTACATAAAAAGAGAATGCAATGATCTGCAAGTCTCATGAACCCATATTTTATCCTCAAATGGTCTGGGGCAAAATGGAAAACTATCCTGTGGTCAGATGCATACTGTATCTATGGCCCAGAGAAGACGTCATGTTCACATATGGCTTCTTCTTTGCATAATACAGCTTTAACTTGCATTTGTGGATTGTATGGTGAATTACGTTCACAGACAGTGATTTCTGGCAGTGTTCCTGAGCCTATGAAATGACTTCCAGCAGAGAATTGAGTCTGTTTTTAATACACCTGAGGGACAGAAGATCAAGATCATCCAGTTTTGACCTTCCATCTTCCTCCTTATTCTCTGAATCTTTTGATGATACTTTACAGCGTAGATGCTGGGATCTTCAAATCTTCACAATTTTGTTTTTCTGAAATTACATGTATTACACAATTTTTAGATGCAGTTTGTTGCAGAACATCTCACCATCTTTACATGTGAGAGGCTCTGAGTCTCTATAATGCTCTTTTTATATCCAGTCATGTCACTGACCTGTTGCCAAACTATTTGACAAATGCTTTGTAGTGTATTATCGCCTTTGGTTTGATACCTGGAGAAGAAGTCTGTCTGTAAGAAGTGGACAGGTCACATGGGGGTCACAAACCAAGGAGGCCGGAAAAGTACCGACCTCTGTGTGACAACTGGGGGTTTGTGTAGGTTTAAATTATTTCCCTAGGGGGCTATGCTTATGACACAAACAGCTGTTAATTGCTCCAATAAAGAAAAAGGGAGGTTTGGTATTGTTTAAACATATGTTTTCAGGGGTCATCTTCCTACCAAGTCTGGGGCTATATAGGAGGAAGGTTTGTTGGAAATCCTCAGAGATGTTCATATTGGTCGGAGGTCTCTCCAGGTTTTCTTGAACCTGTATGATGCTGTCTGTTATAATAAAGCCTTTTTTATATAACTAAAGACAGTGTCATCAGAACTTTCTTCTACATCACCTTCACATCGAATGCTGTACAAGCATACTTCAGCTCCTTCTAAGTAGTTTTTGATTTGTGTCTATTTTTCCAGCCTTTTGTTGCCCCTGTTCCAACTTTCCTGAGACATATCACTGCTATCCAATTCAAAAGGAGCTCATATTTTCCATTAAATGGTACAATGTCTCAGTTTCAACATCAGATATGTTGTTTATGTTCTATTGGAAATAAAATTTGGGATTATGACATTTGTAAATCATTGCATTCAGTTTTTATTTACATTTTACTTACATCCCAACTTTTTTTTGAATCAGGATTGTGTTCGTGACAATATGCAGTTAAAATATTTATGAATAAGTACCACTTTGGTTCTTCTGACTGTAATATTGTTATATGTGCCATTATTACTGTATATTATCAATAATGAAACATTAAAGCTGTTGAACAATTATATATGTAGTCCATCACGAGTTCTAATACACTTCTCTGCCAGCTACACCTTGTTTCTTATAACATGTCATATGCCAAAAAAGAAACCACTGGTTATATATTTTTTACATTTCAAGAGGCTGCTGTATTTAATATTTTATAAAACCATCTTTTTACAAGTAATTAGTAACTAACCCTGTCAAACAAATGTAATGAAGTAAACAGCACAGTGTCTCCCTCTTACACTAGATGTAATAGTAGAAGAAAATGTAGTAGAGTAGTAAGTATCTAAACATTGTACTTGTCCACTCTGCACAGAGAGACACTATGTCAGACAGTCTTATTAATGAAGTGTGCGTGGATTTGCACACTCACCATGACGCTGCTGTGTTCCACTGGGATGTCCTCAAATGTCTTCACACTGAGGGGACGACTGCACCTGTCATCCTGCTGCGGCAGTCTGCATAGGGACAGACGTCCGTAAACACTTACCACTATACTGAATAAGAAATGCAAATATAAGTGAGTCATGCTGACCCAAGAGATGGAGTGTTGTCATAATGAAGCTGAGCCTCCAATATTTCCCCGCTCTCTGGCCGGCTGTAGGGGCGCCTGGGGTCAGGGGCCACTGTGGGTTCTTCTTCCTCACCTGCTGTCAGAGGGATATAGTCCTTCCCATCCTGGAGAACCACAGTGTTATTAGTGTTTATATTGACACCAAGAGGATTGACGTGCAAAAACAGAAAATATTCTGAAAAAAACACTATTTCTCCCAACATTCTGAACATTAATGAATAAAATGATTATTCCACTAACATTCCTGTCATGCATAATGCCATCTTTTCATGCATATCCAAAATCCTGTTGATATCTTCATTTTTCTTCACGTTTAAAGTTGATTGTTTCTCGTTCTGACAAGAAACAGGGCTATTTGGTAGCTCATTTGTGTGTAACGCAGACACTGAAAACTGTAGTTAAGATCCTAACTGTATTTCACGGGCGGGTGATATAATAGACCATTTATAAGGAACTATATACATTTGTACTGTATTTGGCAGGGCCTCCGCTTGAGTGATGGTCTGAAATGTCTGCTCAAGTGTGATGCAGACAGTCCCTGAAATCAAGAGTCCCCCTATAGCAGAGCCTGACATAAGTTTATATGACAAAACAAGTGTATAGAAGAAATATTGTTTTGTTTTAATATTTTTATTTAACTGCATTCAGGAGGAGGTTGGAGAGGTTTCTGAAATTCTGAATACAGCTCTTTACATGTCATATTTGGACTAACAGTGGATAGTCAGTGTTTATGTAGAGGCATTAACACATACCAGATGGAGATTTCAGGGGGGATGGGGAGGATTCGTCCCCCTCAATGTCTGTAAAATGTCCGTTTGTCCCCCAAGTAAAACACTTTCCTTCAGATGATGTGCAGCTCTTTTGTCTCTAAAAATCCTGCTTTACATCAGTAATGGCAGTTTTGTTTCATTGGTTAATTTCATTTTCTTGATTATTTTGTTCATTCAGTATTAATTTAAAGTCGACTACTTTACTTTAAGTTAATTTTGTTGCTTGTTTTGCTTCATTCACTTCTTTATTTTCTTCCATCTCTTGATTATTTTATTTGTATTTGCACATTGTCTAGATTATTTTCTTTATTTTTAGAAGTTCAGGGAATGAACTTCTGTTAATTTTGTTCATTCAAGGAATGAACAAAATTAAAAGTGCTGTTTAATTAATACCCATTTTCTTAATCATTTTGTTTATTTTTATTCAGTTTGGGTATTTGTTCATTTTGTTCTTTATTTTCTTAATTTTTCTTCACAATTTGGTATATTTTTTGCTTATTTTTGCTCATTTTGTTTGATTTATTGTTTTCTTTGTCATTTTTTTTTACTTTCCTATTAATTTCTGGTTGTTTTACTTATTTTTACTCACTGTCTTGAGTATTTTGTTTGTTTTATTATTAGTTATTTGCTTCATTTTTGTGCATTTTCTTGGTAGGTTTGTTCATCTCTTTAATTCCTTGATTATTTTATTCATTTTTGAGCATTCTCTTTTCGTAATTTTGCATGTTAGATGTCATCAGCCACATTCCCAGAGCTACTTTGCATACTATCTCACATACTTTTCTTCGCATCAGCCTGTCTTTCAGCTTCAGGTAATGCCTTCATCAATTTCCCAGCCTGTCTTGGCAGCGCTCGCTGCATTCACGCGGACACGTTACATTCAGTTTTGATTTGGCAGAGGGATTGATTTAGAGATTATTAAATCATGGCGTTGAGCTTTGATAAATTATGGCAATAGAAGGATTTATGAGCACAGACCTGTTGAGCGCTGGCCTGGAGCAGGTTGCCCAGATGCTCGACAAGTTCTGCAAATGTAGGCCTGTCTGTTGGACGATCCAGCCAGCAGTCCAACATGGTCTGGTATCTATGAAAACAAAAAATATTTTTGTTAAAATGAGCATCTCCAGCTACATTTTTTTTGTACTGTTTAAGTCAGCTTTCTACTCACATCTCAGTGGTGGCATATTCTGGTGGCCTCATCCTGGTGCCTTCTTTAAGCCTCCTGCAGAAAGACTCATCAATGCAAACACCTGGATAAGGTGAGGCACCTGGAGAAGATATGACAGAAGAGATATTGCGGATGCCAAAAAGCAGTTAAAAGCTACTGATATGAGAGAAAACTAAGCATACCCAGAGAAAAGATCTCCCAGAGAAGGACTCCAAATGACCAAACATCACTCTGTGTAGTATATACACGGTCAAAGATAGTCTCAGGGGCCATCCACTTCAGAGGAAGACGTGCCTGGAAAAGTGCGGAAGATGAGCATTATACGCCTCTGCATAACTTAACTGTGTCATTGATAGTTCAGGCAAAAGGACTCACGTCTCCCTTTCGGACATAATCAGGGTCTTTGTAGACGTCCCGAGCAAGGCCAAAGTCACAGATCTTCACCACGTTGTTCTCTGAAAGCAGGATGTTTCTGGCTGCTAGATCTCTGTGGATACACTGTAGAGCAAACACAGAGACAGGAAGAAAAAATATAAATAACAAAGAGAACAGAATGATGCAAGAAAAATGCATATTTATTACAAGATTTTTACGTCATAATATCATGAAAATATGTCAAAATAACATAAAAATGCTTGTTTATAAAAAAAAATATTGCACTGAAATGGAAGAAGCACTACTGTTCAAATTTGGCTTTGTTATGGAGTCACTGGGACACATGGCATGAAAGTTATTGGAAAGATTACAATTTTAAAAATGATTGCTAATACTACTAGCACACTGAGTGAGCACAAAGACACATATCATTTTATTGGACTTTGGTGGTGCTTGTTCTATTTTAAGCAAATATAGATCTTTTTCTTTGATAGATCTATTCATTTTCATTAATTTTTCCTGAAATTCCCAGGTCAGGATTTGGTGACATATCTTTTTCTTTGCCAGTAAATACAGTGCGGTCTCATTTGGATACCTACACAAATATACAAATATGTACTGTATAGATGCACAGTACTTTCACGTAGATTTTCTGACATCCATCTCACCTTGCGAGAAGACAGAAACTCCATGCCTTTGGCCACCTGGAAGCTGTAGCTGATCAGGTCCTCCATGGTCAGATGGTCATCGTCTGAGCTCTCTGAATTCACATGATGTATGATTACAATCAGTAAAATGAGTCCTGATCCAGAGTAAGCAGTAAACTGGGTGTAAAAGTTAAATCCATTCTTCAGTACCTTCCTGACTGTTCAAGTTGTCTGAAGTTGTGTCTCCTGCTCCGGAGCAGACGGCCGTTCCTGTGCAGATGTCCAACTGAGCAATCTTACCCAGACCCAGATCTCCATCGTTCACATCCTCCTCTGCACATGCCCACTTCTGGCTGTCCACCCGCTTCCTCTGCGGACCAGAAAAGCGGTGAGGGGTGTAGATTTTAAGAGGAAAGCTGAGGATTTGTCCACGCATTCATTTGGTTCCACAATTAAAATATTAACAAAGCACTGGTCTTTTGAAAATAATGACAATATTTATCATAAACCTAGCAATATTTCACAGCAATACAGAATACAGTAAAGCAGTAAAGCCACTAATCTGTGCAATACTAAAACACTAAAAAGCAAGAAACAGTTTTTGTTGCGCAAATGTTTGAATAATTTGTTCTAGTTTCAGTTGAAATCGACACTCATTCTGATGTGAAATATTCTGTGATGAGATGATGAAAATGTTACAACAAAGTGCTTTTGAATCAATATAATAAAGGTTTTATTTAGAAATGTTGTTGACCTCAGTGACATTTATTCACACTGGTTGGTTGTGTTGGTGTTTACAGTGTTACAATGTGAAACCACCAGTGTAATCAACCATTATACACAGAACACTTCTCATAAGTTGTATGAATGGGTTTTTTTTTCTTTTTTAACTGTATCTGGGGAAACTCTTGATAAATAAATTACTTGTAAATTTTATCAGTGGTCACAATTTCTGATATAATTGCTCATTATAGTTGTGAATCTTTTCATTAGTTTTTATTTCATTAGTTTTTATTTATTCATTCATTTTTATTGATTTAGTCTGTAAGTTTTTTTACTTTGATCTTTTGTTCTTTTTGCAAGTGCAGTTTTAGTGATTTTAATTGTGAGGAAGTGACTAGTTTTAGTTCACTTTTTATTTCTGATTTGTAAAAGCTGAAATTGGAGGGATTTATAAATCCTTGTTATCAAATATGATTGGCAAAATTGTTTTTTTTCTTATTTTGTTCTTTATTTTCCTTGAATAATTAACCTGGATGTTGCTGCTCTGACTCTAAAAGAGGAGGCCCACATGATTAAGTTCATAAAATACATGCTGAACTTTCTCTGTAACTGGTTTATTGTTATGATCAGTTTTCAGGGGTCGATGACTGGGTTAATCAGTCTCCGCCTGAGGTTCAGTGCTGTCTCATGGTTGGTCAGTGCTCTGGACTAGTTGCAACCGCATCAGAGGCCGACTTTGGTTTACAACTCGCACAAGGGTTACACCTCATTTACCTTGTAGGGGCTGTACTCTCCACGCTTACTCTTCAGATAGCTGGAGAGGTTTCCATGTTTACAGTACTCTACAATCACCATGAGAGCTCCTGAAGAGAAGAGCAAACAAGATCAAAGTAGGAAAAATCAACAACAGATTTCCTCTAGAGGCTAATTTAATGAGAAATGTAGCATGTATTAAAGAACGATGAAAATAAATAGTAGCCTCCATAAATAACAGAGACAATGGTGTATTTGGAGGTGACATACTGTATAGTGAAGACTCGCTCAAATAAAGAAGTCAATAATTCAATAATGCTTTGTATAAAAAGAGCCATATATTTTATTTCTGCAACAGATATTGAAAACAGACTTAAAATCAAATAGGTTCTGATGTTGTGTCAAAGATGTCAGTATATTGCATTACAGAGAAATGCACTATGCTGATCTTCCAAGGTATAAAAGTGACATGTACGATGAGTTGAGGATGACAACTGTTATGTAACAAGAGCCACAGACAATGAGAGAGCCATAAAAAATTTGTGTTTCTTTCACTTTTCTCACTGTTTACACCCGTAAAGCATCAAAAACATGATGCCAAAACTGCAGCATGTCTTCTACACTCCTGAGTTTGACCACAATGCTCATGAAGGTATGATGTTTTTATGTTCCATTATCTTGTTTGCGAAGTTGTATTAATATATTTGCCATGTTTGCTGTTTGTTGGTACAGTATAAGGTTTTAAACTAAACTGTGATGGTTATGATCTTGTTCCAGTAATTCAAAATAGACCCTTTATGCAGCTGTTGACAGTATAAACCGCATGAAAAAACAGAGGTGGCTTCAGGTTTTATTGTGTTCAAAGCAGAGCAAAATATGTGAGCGCTATAATGTAAACTAGGGGCTGAGGCAGTATGTAAAGATTATAAGTGACTGACTGAGTCTGTGGTTGAAAACAAAAACTTGAGGATACAACAATTCAGGTACGAGTTATGTAAAAATATTCATCTTTACATAGCGTTATACATAAGGTAGCTGTGAGTGTAGTATGATCTGTGACTGCACCCTGCTGGATGATTACGCCTTGCTGGACCCCTTTAAAAAGACAAACAGTATCAAAAACAGAGCAGACATGAACTTGGACGATAACTCACCTCCAGGCCTGGTGCAGGCTCCCAGCAGGTTGACGACATTGAGGTGATGTCCGATATGAATGAGGATTTTCAGCTCTGACATCAAGGCGCGGTACTCACTCGCTGTGGCTCCCTCTGTGAGCCAAACATAAAGTGAAGTGTATATATCGGTTTTAAGGTTGACCTGTATACACTGTATATGACATGTACTGTATATGTAGAGATGGAGACAGGATACAACACTGACCTTTGAGCATCTTGACTGCCACGGTAGTGCATGTGGTGGCTTTCTCGATGCCAAAGGCAGCTGCTTCTACCACCTGGCCAAATGCTCCTCGTCCTAGAGGCTCACCTTCAAGACCAAATATGTGTCACTTTTATTCTATTTTCATCAGAAGTTCAAGAATCCTAGATGTGTAGATGTTGCTTTTTAATATACTTAGCAACTCCAGTTAACTTTTGCTTAGAACTGCAACAATTACATGATTAGCCAAAAAAAAAAAAATCTGTAAATATTTGAGTATGACTTTGAGGCAAATTTATCTCAATACACTACAGGTCAAAAGGTTTACAACACAACTTAAGTGACTTTAATCTCGATTTTTTTAAAAACTGAAAAAATTAGGTTGTTCTAAATCTTTTGACCAGTAATATATAAATGGATTATATTATATATGTATAAAGTCATATTTGAGAAATAATCTCTGTATGTTTTTCAATGTCTTTCACAATTTATAGACCAAACAGTTAATCTTTGTATATTAATGCATTACTATTCATAAATTACATATTATTATTACAAGAATATGAAAATGTATTCTTTTGTTTGACTTAGAAACAACAAAAACATTAATATGTGATCTAAAAGCAGCATAACCATCATTAATGTATTAATTATTATTGTCTGTATTCATGGAACAAATTAAACAATAACATTCTCCCTACAGGAGTCACACATTGACTCTTTCTTCTCGAGGAGCACTGAGTGGCAAAATATGCTAGAGCACTGCTGCCTTTAGAAGAGAAAATTATAAAATAAAATGCTTCAATTAAAGTTTATAGATACTTTCAATTATATTACACAAACTGTGTTCTGGATAATGCACCAAACACATGCTTGAAAAAGGTATGATTATAAAGATACTATGCTCCAGTTTAACGCTTACCACTTGACTGGAAACATTACATAGTTTTCATTTGTTAAGTAATAAATGGGAGTGATAAGGTGCCCCACTCCATAAATCCAGCCTGATGGTAAAACCCAGCATCTTTTAATCAAGGAGTCAGAAACATAGCCATAAATCAGTCCAAAGTCACAGACCAAGAAAACAAATGTCCAATAAGCACATCACATCCAAGGTAACCCCACCTAGTGTCAATCTGTGGCTGAAAACCAGTCACATCTGGAACTGCATCAATGACAGAGACCAAAAACAGCCTCTGCTGAACACCAGATCATCATCTATACACCCTCTATCCTTATCTGCCCCCCCCCCCATCTCATTATTAACCCTCATCTTAAGCCCCATCCCTTTTAATTTAAACATCATTAACCCAAATCTTCTAATCCCAGTCTCCATTAAATTAGCATGCACTTCGTAATTACTCCTTTTGTGTGAATGATTGTGTGCATGTGTAGCTGTATGTAGGTAGGACAGTATAATAATAATATACAAACAGAAATGCTTTTTATGCTTTTTATTTTTACTGTCATACAATTATGGATTGTCCAGTGTTTGGGCTGATCAACTACCCATCCATGAAAATGTTTTGACAGCTAAACCTAATATTGTGGGTATAACATCATCAGCATTGTATAACATTGTTCATCCCTAGACCACTTTTGTTGGGTTACTACCCAATGCAGACTAGAACACCCAACAAGATCTTTGAGTTTGGATACAACGATTCAGTCTTGTACCATCACAATTTGGGCCTTGTCAAAGTTTCTCAGATTCTTACTTAGTTTTGGATAATTTGCTGCCTTCAGTGCAACCACTTCAAGAGCTAAATCTTCACTTGTTGGCTATGTCATCCACCCACTGACAAAAGCCACTGCAACGACATAACCAACGTTATGGCCACGTCACCGGTTAGTGGCCATGATGTTTTGACTGATTGCTGTTTGTGGATGTAAAATTGTAATTTCTATAATTTGGTGGTAACTGGAGGAAAAAAAAATATTATTAATATATTACTTGCCTATTGTTAACATTTGTGTACTTGTAGTGAAATCCTGAAGATGAACTTGTCAAACATCCACAAGAATCTCTCAGCTGTCACTATCCAATCAATAAAAATGACGATTATTCTCTGTGCCTCACCTAACTTCAGTCGGTCCCTAGGAAACTCCCATTTGTTTGCATCATATGTGAGCCTTTCACACTGCTCATCCATGGGCATGTCCTCTGAGTCCAGGATCATGGACAGGTAACCTGTTTTCAAATCTCCACCATTTGGCTGAAACACAAGGAGACAAAGATTATTAAAGAAAAGCCACATGAACTAACGAGTAGCTCTTTGTCTTGGTTTTCCCTACTTTAAATAATAATTACAGCAATTTTCCACTGACTCTAGTGCCCCTCCAGTAAATAGGGCCTTTTTTCAGCATGGTGGGTGTACGTGACTTATGGGAGCAGAAAGTGGTCTCGTTGTTCTCAGATACAAAAGAAAACTGGCCACCGAGAGCCAAGCTAGTCACTTTCAATCAGCATTACACCCTCACAGTGTGTGTGCTGGTGCATGTGTGGTTTAACTGTTATGTTTTCATTCATTATCAGCTCCCTAATGTGTGTAACTGGAGGCAAAAATCCGAGGAAGGAAAAGTGTGGCAAGGAGAGGATCGGGATGAGAATGAGGAAGTTCTTACTCTCTTTCTCCCACGGATGACAAAGACGATCAGCAACCAGAAAAACATAGCGATGACCACGGCCCCAATAGGAACAATCAGCTCCACGTTCGTTTTTTCCTCCACACCTAGAGAATACACAGCAGTATGAAATAACTGCAAAGCACGTCCAGAGACTGGATCAATTTGGGCCAGTTTCAGCGAAAGCGTGGGAGAGTCATTGTGGAATGCTGAGTGTAATTTCAGTGACGTGCCTTGGCAGAATTACATAAAGTTTAGTCAGGTTTGTCATTGTCTTCTGAAAATGTGTATGTGTGTCTTTGTTTGGGTTGGATGAAGGAGACCAGAGGAATTTGAACTACAAGCAAACTGATAGTTCATCTGGTCACAACAGATGGTCAGAGGTACGGAAGAACAGCTCCAGCCAAAGACAACTCGTCAAGGAGTCATTGTAAGGTCTGATTACAGCCTGAAATGCACAAACCCTCATTTCAGTTCATGTTTAAAGGTCCCATATCTTAACAGTTGAATTTATATCTGCTCTGCTTGTATTTGCCAATTAAAGACTTATGCAAGAGTGAGTGATATAATTTTTTCTTAGTTTTATAGGGGTCCCCTTTTAATTCTGCCACTCACGTGTTTGATTTCACTACGAGAAATCACACATGGCCACTTTCCATCAGCTGGGTGTCCATCCAAAAGTATTGCTTTTTAAAGCGAATTTGGTAAAAAGGAAATATACATCTGTGTTCATTTCCATCAACTCTCTTTTGCAAATTTTGAGAGGTGCGTCACCACAGTCAACAGATGGGGCTCCAGATTTTCAGTCCAGTCTGTACTAGTGCACAAACATGATGTCACTGAAAAGAAGCGTATCTCTCCTCTAAAATTTGAAATCTGCCCATTGTTATTGTGACCTAAAAGAAAATGAAAAACCTTGGAAGTTTTCTCCTCCACCTGTGTGTTCTGCAGCTTGTAATTGTAGCTTCACTCTGTCCTTACATGGAGGTGATCACGGCTATTCAGAGGAGGCGGAGGGATCATGTTGTAGCCTTAGCTAAGCTATCAGCTTAGCTCAGCAGCTACTCACCTTGTGTTTCCATCAACTGATGCACATTTATGCTTTTCAATACACCGCACATTTCCACCTTCTTTAACTGAGTATTTCATGCAAAATTTCAAACTTCCCAAAATTTGAGTTTTTTCCATCAATAAATTGAATGTGCATTTGGAAAATGTTCTTTTAATTGAGGTGATGGAAAAGCACCTATTGTCTGTGTCACACATCAACTCCCAAGGTGACCTGAATCAGATTCTGCCTCAAGGCTACTGTGAACAGAGAGAAATGTATTTTTTATGGTCAATTTTCTCAATAAAATTGTCAGGAATATACCCCAATGGCTCGTGGGTGGAGCAAATTTTAGCTTCAACATGACTCAAACCTATGCAGTTTCACAGTTTAAAGGTCCTGCACTATGAAAATACATATTTATTGAGTTTTGAAATGTATATATAGTTAGTGCAAAAATATGAACTTGATTAGCACGGTCAGTTCTGAGAAACTCTCCCAACAAGTTGGACAAGGGGGACTTGAGACATCAAAAGTGAGAACCAATCAAAGTTAAGTTAAAGTGCATTTGTTTCATCCCTATGTTCCAGTAGAATCCTAAATATAAAATGTAACTTAAACTAACCAGTCATAGTCAAGCTAAAGTAAGCATATGTGCAATTTATGTATGCATGTATATGCTAAATATTTGACTTATCTTGTGTTCATATAGATTAGCGTTCTACTATACGGTAGTTGTTACCTCATCATCAGTATAACTGGAATGTATAACTGTTGATATTGTATTAATGCCTTTCTGATTATTTGTATTAAGATTTTTTTTTAAAGACAGTACTGGCACATCATGCCTGTTTCTATATTTCATGTATTTATTAATTGTTTGGATGAAGGGGTTTGATTGTGGGTTTTTTTTACTGTTTTTTATCATTTAACTCAGGTATGTATGACACATAAATTTAATTGCATATTTTCTCATGCAATGACAGTTACAATATTCTGTCTTGTTCTGTTCTTTTCTAAAATGAGGCCCATTCCAATGAGCCAAATGGTAGTGTTCCTTATCTTGTATTTGTGAAAATCGACTGTAAAAAGTGTGTCACTCTGTGTTTACAGTAGCCTTGTGTAAGAATATGATCCTAGCCACCAATGAATGACCTGTGGTTCAACCAATCAGAGTGTTTTCTAACAAAAAGTGTGCAAATACAACACACCGTGCATTACAGAGGCACTCAGAAAACTGTAAAAACCTTTACAGAACTTTTCAACAGACGTACGCAGGCACTGCAGATATGAATTTATGTATAATGATATGGGAGCTTTAAAATTTAAACTTAAAGATTGTACAGGCTCGTTGAAGTGGGACCATCTTGTTGTAAGGATTTCTCAGGACTAACAGCACAGAACACATGCTTTAATTTTACTCCACAGAGTTCATATAAGCAACAAAGGGCAATAACGACGTATTTCACAGCTCTCCGTGCTCTCCTTCTCCATGCAGTTTTATTTTCTGGTCAGATTCCAATCCTCCACCACCCCACTGCTCACAGTGCTGGCGTCAGGTCTGTAACCGGGTGTGCATTCTGCTAGGGAAGAACCAGGTCACGTAGGCCCTGGTTCTAGTCAGAGCATTTGTTTGTGTGGATGTGTTGAGAGGAGCGGAGGCTGGGGCTGGGGCAGGGCCGGCCTCTCCCTTTGTCTTGTACTCTCCTCATTGTTTTGGATTTAGAAACTCCCAGGAGGATGTGCACTAACTGGGGAAACTTCCTGCCAGCCGGAAGCAAAGTTATTCTTACTCTGTATTTTGGTATTTTAAAAAAAACAGTGCTTGCGTAATGTGAATCTGTAAAACCTTGACAGATATAAATATAACAAATATGATGTTGGTTAGTTTTTTGAGTATCATCTAGAGCAGCGGAAAAAACTCTTTCAGCTCATGACTGAAAAGATCAATGTGGTGTTCCACTGGGACTCAAACGTAACAAAATATACGGTTATTTTTTACAGTAAATGAATCAGAAAATTATAGTGCTTTAATGCATTTTACTCTTTAATATAAAAGGATAACATATACAAAGACTGGTCTTTGAGCAAAATGAACAAAAGAAGCTTTGGATATTTAAAAAGTCAACCAAAAAATCTACAAAATAAATAAGAATAAACAAAATAATCACAAATCACTTAAATGAACAAAGTAATCAAGAAATGAAAAAATAGTGAAGACAATTGCCAAAATTAATTGTATAATTGAAGAAAAATAAATATGAAAATGAACAAACATGAAATACATAGAAAAAGAGAAAAAAAATATTCATAAAACACTGAAGAAATTTAACAAAAAGGTAAACAAGTGACAAGCAGTCAAGGTACAGAACAATTATTGACAATACAATTAAGAAAATGTATAAAAATGAGCAAAATTAGGGAATAAAATGAGCAAAAGTCAAGAAAATTCTCAGAATTACTGCATATTTCACTAGAAACTGAACAGAACATGAACAGAATTAGGGAAAACAGAACAAAAACTACGACGACAGTCCAGAAATTTGCAAAAGGGACATGATATTGAAGGAAATGAACAAAAGGTACCACAATCTGGGTCTTGACTCTACTTTTGGTGGAGGTAGATCTACAGATTAAAGATAATTTCTCTCAATCTGGCTGTATTTAGTATACAGTATTATTTAGTATCAGTAGACAGGAAAGAGTCACCAACTCTGTATTTAGGATTTTCTGTTTGGCTTGACTTCATGCAGACACTGACCTTCAGTCATCAAAGATGCTGTTGAGTTCTCGCAGCCTCTCCGGTTACACGCCGTGCAGGTGTATAAGCCGCTGTCCTCCTTCTTCACACGTTGAATCATCAAAACGTAGTTGCTCTCACTGAGAATAATGCCTGAAAGCAGCAACATGGGTTTTAACAGTCGTGGCATCTTACAAAATCAAATGAGTTTTAATGCAGAGGTAGAGCACGTCTCACCTGAACCTTCGACTACAGTGTGGTTGTTTTTGGTCCAAACCACGGTGGGGTCCGGTGTCCCAGTAGCATTACATATGAGCCTCACTGTCGCACTCACATTAACTTTGTGAGCAGTTAAATTAGTCAGGATCCTCGCAGCCTCCAGACCTGAAAATGCATTTCATAATGAAGAATCTGATATACTTATTGTCAGTGGTGGTGGAATAAACAGAAACAGTAATCAAGTAAATATATTGTTGCTTTATAATTGTAATAACGCAGAAGTAATGATAAAGAGAAGCGCTTAAGAGTCAAAAAATTATTTAATCAAAAACACTACTTAGGTAATGTGGATTTTATTACAGTTTAGCTGTTGTGTTGGAGCAGGTTCTTTATCTGCAGGTAATAATCAGAGGTGGGTAATGTGCAGTATGAAGTACATTTACTCAAAGAGAGTGCAGAGTACTTTTTACTCTTAGTTACATTTGTGATGAAAAAATGTACTTCTGCTCAGTTACATTTTGCCCCACCTCAATGAGTAGGATTAAAAAGTATTGAATTTTGAAAAAATAATTAACAAAATTAGAAGAAATTAAAAAAAAACAAGTCAGTTAGTAAAGCTGAACAAATCGGTCAAGCAAATTTGAAAATGAACAAAATAGAAACAAAATAAGCAATACAACCAACAAAAATGAAGAAAAATATATCAAGTAATTTGCAAAAAATGATCAAAATAATCAGAAAAGGTTAAAAAAAAATGACTGAAAAACAAAATAAGCAACAGCATTTGTAAAAAAAAAATGAACAACTGAGGAAAAACACTGGGTAAAAAAGTTTTGTTAAAAATGATCGAGATATGCAAGAATCTTCTTCTTCTTCTTTTTCTTTCGGCTGTTCCCTTCAGGGGTCACCACAGCAAATCATCTGCCTCCATCTCACCCTATCCTCTGCATCTTCTTCT
>JAQQAE010003544.1:0-20044 GCA_029823295.1 Pseudamia nigra | reverse complement strand
TTTTAGATCTTTGAGTCCATCTCATGAAAAATGGGATCAAAAACAAAAGTGTTGCATTTATATTTTTGTTGAGTGTAGTTACTAAAGTATATATGATTGTATTTCACTAACCTGACCTATATATGGCTTAAAATAAACAACATTGTTTTACAGGTTGTTTGACAGTACCACAAAGCTGAAAATGTCTGTATGAAAATTAATGTCTCTTATGTGTCATTTTCATCTTTTACAAATAATTTAAACCCAAAAATAAATTTCTGGCTGCATTAGTTTTCATTCAGGATCAAACATCTGTCTTTACTGATTTGTCATTTCCCTGTAGCTATTTATAGAGATTGACTGGTATTAGAATTTTAAATCTTGATAAAATCTGTGGCCACGTCTCACAGCCCGTTTGATATGTTTGAATATAAAAGATAGTTGTCGTTCAGAAAAAGTGAGATTATGAATACTTGTATTTTGCAGATAGGTTTGTGCACGTCTTTGAAAATCTGTAATAGGCTGCCATCTTCCTTGTAGAATCTGCTCTAGTATATTCCACATAGAAAAGGTGGGTAAATGTGATACGATTACAGTTTTAGCCACAGCAGATGAGATTTCTCCCCGATTAAAGGGAGAGATTTGACAAAATGCTGATCATGAACTGATAAGTGTTTTATCAGGCAAGCTGTAAGCTAAACAGTAAACTTATTATTGTGAAGGAATAATGTTATCACGGCCGTAATGTCTCAGTTTTGCATGACGTGAAAGGTGGAATCGTGGTCTGTGAGAGAGGCTACAGATAGCGGGGTTTCCCCTCGGATCAGCCGAAGGCCGCAGCGCTTATCTCCCGAACAGAGCCGATGTGTGAGGATAGGATACCGGTCGGCTAATGTGCTCAACAACCTTCAGGCTCAGATATAACACTGCCTGAGGGTCTTCAGCTGGACGGAGCACAGGGGAGGAAACGTTGCAGGGGGTTACGTGTTGAATAGTTTGCATGACATTTATAGGGAGATTATGTTTTTCTTGTTTGTCCAAAGGAGGCGTGGAGAAAAACAGCAAAATAAATACATACTGTAGGTCCTGTGAAAAACATGTTAGAACTGCTGTGTATTGTCTACATTTAATTGCAAAAAACATTCACATTTTAACAACAGCACAGATTTAAAGTTAGTTTGCATTACGAGGCAATAAATTGACACTGTAATTAAATGATGATGATTTACCTCGATAAATGTTTTTCTGTTCTCTTTATAATAAAAAGCACCCATGTCTTGTGCACTGTTTCTTTATTTTGTTTCAATGTCGTGTCAGCAAATCAAAATACATCAAATGAACAAAAATTACAAAATCAAAAACAATGTTCTTTGTCTTTTTAAAAATCTTTTTGTGTCTCGTATTACTTTTTTGTTTATGCATTTTATGCCATTTTCAGGTATGTCCATCTTTACTTTATTTTCCTCTTGTTTCACTTTTCTGTCTCATTATTGTCTTTTTTTGTCTTTCATGTTGTGTTTGTCTCTTTGCATCTCTCATGATATCACCAATATCGTTGCTGAATTTGCTCATTTTTACTAATTTTGTTGCTTATTTCGTTTTTGTTTCACTTTTTGACCATGTGTGCTCATATTGCTTCTTATTTTGTTGAATTTTACTCAGTTTCTTATTTATATTGTTCATTTTTGTTAATTTAGTTGATTATTTTCTTCCTTTTTGCTCACTTTGTTGCTTATTTTGTTCATGTTCATTTAACAGTTTAACTGCTACTTGATTGATTGTTTTTCGTAGATTTTTTGGTTTGTTTGTGTTTTTTACTTGATGTGGGTCGTTTTGTGTTACATAGTTTTTGTCCAGTTACTTTCATATTAACTTCACTTTAATGTATCAGGACAAGACTCATCTGTCTTAAAGAGATAATTAGTGATTGGTTCACATTTGTCTTTTTCTGTATTTTACATTTTATTTTGTTGCATCCTTTACTAATAAGCCGCAAATAAACATGTTTAACTTTCACTCAGAATTTAGAAATCTGCCTTTAAACATGAAAAAAACAAGCATTGTGACAATCATTGATATTGACTGTAAAAAATGTTTTTCTTGTGAGATCATTTTCGCCTGTAGTTTGAATATAATTAAATTCTGCAGGCAAATAAAGCACTTACTCTCTTACTGAAATAAAAAAAATAGAACACTTTTGCGATTGGTTGACAATAGTGGCTTCGCAATATTTCTTGAAGCCATTTTTGTCTGCACTGCATCAAGTCTTAAACTGGCAGCTGGATGACTTTAATCCAAACGATACAAAAAGGCTCTAACAATGCAAATCCATCCTTGTTAGCGGAGTCCAGATTACACCCCGAGTGTCCCGAGTGTTTATGTAGCCGGCAAGCGTTTGAGGGGCCTAACGACTTGTCATGTTGATTTGGTATAGGATTCCTTTTGAGAGCGCGACACTGAGCATGAGACAGATCGAGGCTGAGAGGCGTGAGTGTCACGCCCAGATTCATGAGACAGACTTGGCATGGCTGCTATTGCTGCTCTGGCTCACTGTGTTATACCTGGAGGGAACGTGGTGCTGCCGCCGATACACTGTAGCCAATTTAGATGGAGCACAGCTGCTAAGAGGCTCCCCGAGGTGTGTGTGTATGTGTGTGTTTTAGGATTAAGCCACAGCACCAATTAAAGCCTCAGACTGGTTTTTAAAGGATAAATTATTAACAGCAGAAGTGACCTCTCTGGTGGCCTTTTCAGCTCTGCTCCTTTCGATTCCATTCTTCCTCCGTTTGCGTCCCATCTCTCATGAAATCATCTTTTTTCTTTGCATCCCCCTCCCCCCAAGAATTTTTGTGTTTCACTGTGTTGTGCTTTGTGTACATCCTTGTGCAACCTCTAAAGGACCGCAAGTGATTAAATGAAAGAAAAAGGTTGTAGACTCCACGGTGTAAATATATTGTAGCTCAGTAAATTGCTATATCATGAACTTCACTCGAAATTATCACATCATTTTTTAAGCTGCCGGCATGAGACTCGCATTGATATTTGAGATCTGTTGCTCTGTGCTGCAGCTTTGTGCCTCTAATAAATACACACCAAAACTCAGTTTCATGCAGTTAAACCAGTTTTAAACTGAAGGAGTGCTGGTGTAAACTAGAGGTCACTTGGTTGCTCACGATTGCAAGGAAAATGTGCAGTAGCCACCAACTTTTGTAGCCACAGAATTTTGAGTGACTCTTCTGGTTGCCACCTATCCCAAAATTTGTCAGGATAGAGATCTGATGGTGGTCAATAACCATCATCAATCTATCCTGCAAACAACGCAGATGCAAGTCATCACAGGATCATAAAACGAATATCTGTCCTATTTGGTGGATAATAACTGGAACTAATCATTGTCATCATGCTGTGCTTTTTTCCCTTATTGTTTTTTATTGTTGACATTTTCAGTGAAATCACTTGCCATGTTTTAGTGTTTTCATCCAGGCTAAATCCATTTGGATACAATGTTGTAAAAGATACGGCTGATATAAAAGACAGAAATGATGTAGAAGGCAAAAATGACACAAAACCCAACGAAACAAAACAATAAAAGTAGACTGGGGTTCACAACATGAAATCAAGATAAATAAAATGAACCATGTAAGTCCCCCACCATGAGGCCACGGGGTCAATTTGTCTTATTACTTATCAATATGTCTTTTATATGTTGTCACTTATGCTTGTCTTTTACATCATTTTCATTTTGTTGAATATTTTGTTCTTTTTCATACATCATTTCATTGTTTGTCTTTCCCATCTTCTACATTTTTGGTGGATGTCTGCATTCTACTGAGTTGCTCCTTTGTTTACTTGTTCACATTATTTAACTCTGTCCCTGCCACTGATGAGATTGGTTGTTTATGATGCAGGGCTTCCCTGCCAATGACAAGGATTTCCATCAATCTGTGTTTTTGCAGTTATCATGTAAGGGGGCACCTGTGTCCATCTTTTGGGAAAATATGATGTTCCGCAATGAAAAAACAAACTAGAATCTCACAGAAACTGGAAACAGGGGCTACAAAGTGTTAACTATGAACAAAAATGCATTTTTCTGTTTTCTTTGGTCAAAAATCCATTTGGAAATAAAAATGAAAATATAAAAAGAACAAATGAAGCTAGAATGAAATGGATTTCTGTGCATGAAAGCTGAAGGTCTGTTCTTTATTTTGATATGTTCACTGTCTCTCTACTAAAGTCATGTTCCTGAAGGAACATTTTATGAGTCTTGAAAGATGAGTAAAAATCAACAAACATGCAGGTGTGGAAAGAGTTAATAGTTTGCCGTTTGGAATCAACAATCAGTCCGATGAGCTGAGCTCCTGATCTGTTTTAATTTGCTTAAAAACTCGCCTTTTTACAACCCAGCAACGTGCAGTGTGTGCATGTGTGGGTTCATACGCATGTGTTTGTGTGAATATGCTCATTGGTTTATATGTTTTGTCCTTGTATTTATTGTATGGTATAAATCTTATGTCCCATGTCACTGTTTGGGGATTTTTTTTTACCTTGATGCTACTGATTTATCCATTTGTTTTGATGATTCCCCCAGCATGTTGTAACTATGTGTTCAAAAAGTGCTATTTAACTAGATTGCATAGTTTAATTGTTTCAAGTTTTGTAAACATTCATATTGCCAAATGCTTATGTCAAATGTGCATAAATAGCATAATAATGATAAGTAATAACGCAATAATAACAAAATAATGAACCTTTAAAGTCAGACTAATCACCACAACAACAAAAATGTAACAATGTATGATGATGTGTGTCATGAGTGTGTTACTTGTAGGACATTAATTAATTGATGCAGCTCTCATTTTTAAGTCTTTAGAGTCCATGAACAAATCAAAATCGATATTTTGTCGTCTCACCTGGTCACATTTAAGTTCAGGGATAGAGGTTCTTCCTGTTTACTTCGTCTACCTTGCGCCTGGTTTCATATTTCCCTTCCAAGAAGTGGTTTTCCTTGCTGACTAGTTGGGTATACTTATGCCTCCAGGATACACTTGGACTTGATCGGTGCTCTATGCAGCTGCATTCCCTTTTTCCCTCGTGTTCAATAGCAAAAGCATGTTAGCCTGTAATGGATACTTTTAACCTTTTCCAGGTAATTTGATCAGGCCTTTAAATCAATCCAAGTGCACACAGTGTCTGGGTTATGATCGGTGAATACATCACTGCTCAGCTATTGTTTTTCAAATGGGTGAACCATGTCTCTTTCTGATTCGATGAAATGTTCGATACCGGCATCTAAATTATAAATGTGAGCTGCCGTTTGGCATCTCTGGAAGGGACAAAAGAGAAGCAAGGGGTTGAAACTGGTTACATGCCCAAATGTATTTGACACCGGGGTAAATTCACACTGCCATTCAGAATTCCAGCAATAGGAATTTCCTGTGGAAAACCATGCAACATTCATTCACGACAGTGGTCCGAACCCTCGTCATACAGTTCAGCTACTGCATTAATATACTGTTAGCATCTGTATAGATTTCAGGGGCCATAGTTGGGATTCTTGCCCCTAAATATTAGTAGCACGTGATTTTTTTTCCAAAAATAACAGTCCAAATTTATGGTAATCTGTTTTATGTTCCATTTTTATCAGTGCTCCTTATTTAAATGATGTAACCCTGCTTTATAGAAATGACAATATTAATGTTCTATTCCCTTCAATATTTTGCATGTTTTTGTCCATGTTGTCTGCTTATTTTTTTACTTTTTTGAATTAATTTCTGCATCATTGGATTATTTTTCTGTTAAATTTTTTGGTTATTTTCTTCCTTTTTATTTACTTTGGTTCATTTCTTTGATTATTTTCTGCATTTTCCTCACTTTCCTCATTTTTATTCAGTTTTTGTTGATTTTTTTTCATCAAATGCATGAAAATATTGTGGAAGTGGTCAATTTTCTGGATTGTTCTTTTGCTTTTTGTTCAGTTAGCCTCTTTTCTTTTATTATTTTGTCCATTGTTTTGGATTATTTTGCTCATTTTTTGTTCATTAGTATTCAGCTTGTCGGTTGTTTTCTTCAATGTTTACATTTCTTTTCATTTTGTGGATTCATTTGTTCTTTAGTGTTTATTCAAAATCCTTACATTGTTTGCATTTAAAGACTAACTTAATAAATAGTAATAATATTTGATCATTTTTGTTATTCTTTCTTGTTCATTTTCATTCCTTTTTCAGCTTGGTTCATGTTCTCATTATTTTGTTCATTTTCTAGATTTTTTTCACTGTAGTTCATTTTCTTGTGATTTTTGTTCATTTTTGAAGGAATTTTGTTGCTTTTTTGTTAATATTTGTTCATTTTGTTCATTTAGTGTTTATTTTGCTCTCATTCACAACATTAAATAACACCGAATTTATGTCAGTTTATTATGAATATTTGGTTCTTTTTCTGCTCATTTTTTGCTGATCCAGCTGATTTTGTTGCATAAAAGCGCCACTTTTGACTGTGACAGCATAAACTATCATCTAGAGGTTAACCATGGAGTGTGAAATGACAAGCCCCAGCCTCTATCATACATGTTCAATACTTTATTTTGCGTCTCTATTCTCTCTGCTGCATATTTATATATTTTCTATCTAATCTCCCTCCTTAGAAATATAAAAGAATAATGATTTTACCTTCCTCTACCCTTGTTTTATGCCCTCTTATGGATTTTCCTTCTCCATATCCTCAGGTCATCATCTGATTTCAGTCAAAGGGCTCGAATCCTACTCGATATGTTCTTGCACTGTGATCTCTTCCTCCCCCTGTGTGTTCTGCCCTCTTTCTCCTTTTTTTGTTTGTATCCATCCTGCTTGACCTCGTTCCCTCTGAATATTTAGTCCTTTTAGATTCGAAGAAGGAATTTAATCAGAGCAGAGAGAGGAACTGGAAAGAGAAAGAGACAGAGTGAAGGATAGTGACCCTGAGAGCAGACGAGGTAAAGATAAGAGAGGTTAAGTCAGACCTGGTCGATGTGAAGGAGAGAGCCATATTGAACCTTGTTACTACATCAGACCAGACTGTAAGTAGATACTGTAAAGTGCTGCTCTCTTACATTTCTCCACTTACAAGCCCTAATAATCCACATTGCCTATAAAAACTATTCATTTGGATTCCAGTGTTGCATTCATGCTGTAGAAGCTACTGAGCTTGTATGGCTTTTACAGCAAAATCTTCTGCTCCTCTACTACCATCCTGAGCAACAGGTAAACATGGAGAACAGCATATGACATATGTATGCATGCTCCATGTCTTCTTTTCTGTTGTTGGTGTATTTCTGTGGCATTTCTTGAGACAACGGCATGTTTACAGAAAACTTTTTTAAAACAAAAAAGGACTAGATTGTTTTTGTCTCCATGTGTACAAGGCCTAAATCATGGCCACACTCATGGAGGCTTCAGCTTACAAATTTCCCATAAAGGGATAAATAAAGTTTATTGTATTATACTGTATTGTATTCAGCTGAACTTTTAAAGGAGAGGTGTGGCATTCTGGCTCCTGATTGGCTGATGTAACTCACACACCCATCTGATCTTTTATGGAAAAGGACATGGCTTGGGTTAGGTACAGACACCAATCGTAGATCAGGGCTCGCACGTTCTAGGTTTCATATCACACACAGAGAAGGGTTAAACACAGAAGAGGTAGTGCTGGGCCACAGGGTTGTAATAATAGAAAATAAGTGATTGCACAAGTATTCACCCCCTTGAACATGTCTGTTCTGAATCAACAGAGTCCCAGATAAACATACGTAGCTGGTAGTCTCACAGTTTTTGATAGGGAGATAAGCTAAGTGCACTGAATGTGTCTTACAGTATAATAACTGTAATATACACCTGTTCAGTTAGTATTCATGGTATTAACTGAAGTATGAAGATGAAAGAACACTCCAAACAAACTCCTGAAAAGATTACTGATAAGTATAATTCCCTTTATTGATACAAATACATTTCCATGTCACTGACTATCCCTCAGTGTTCATTTAAAGCCATCATTAAGAAGTGGGAGGAAGACAGCACATGCATAAATCTACCTAGAGCAAACTGAGAGACTGTACAAAACGAAGACTGATAACCTAACATACAGTAACGATTACTGCTCTGAATGGCAAAGGGGGTGAATACTTATGCAACCACCCATTTTCTATAACTTATTTGAATTTATTGGCGTCACTTTGCAGAAATAAGTTTTCACTTTACACTTTGAATTCAAAAAGCTAAATTATCAGTCGTTCTATACATAATACAGTAAAAGTTAAAACCATACAGGGAGGACGGGGTGTTTTTATGGAGACTTTATGTCTAATTCTCACTGCATTAATCACTACTGCTCAGTGAGAGATGACCTTTAACGGGACTTCTTGTTTCCAGTGCTTTCACATGACTTCAATTAACATACATTATAACCAACAGAACTTATTGTCCTTCAGTTTCCTTTATGACATACAGTAGTTGTGTTCTTAACTTCTGAGATGATTAGTTCTACAGATGATCTGAGAAAAACATTGGTAATTTTCAGACTGCTTAAATATCATCACAAGAGCTGATGATTTTCTCTAATCATCTTATAATGACTTTACTGTGACAATAAAGGGAGCCTTCTAAAGTCAGAAAATATTGTGTTCACACTTGACTGAAGGATTTACTAAACCCCTGTTCTCAGTCTAACCAAATATCCTCCATGCAAGAAGATAATTAATGATATGAAATGGTCCAAACTTCCTGCCTCCCAAGTGGGCAGAGCCGTAAGGGTTGAGAATAATATGTGAGGGCAAGTAGCTGAATAAGGTCTAGATATTATAATACACAATAGAACCACATTTTCACTACGAACTGACATTATTTTAATATATTCATCATGCCTGCTTGTTTTTACTCCCTCCATATGAGAGTTGAGTGTTTGGTGTTAATTCAGAGGCCACAAATAAAGTGAGTTTTTTTTTCCTGATCTGTGTCTCTGAGAAAGATGCAGCACATGCAAAATGGGCCTAATATTTACCCAGATGACTACACAGGTGGGTAGTACTCAATTACATTTACTCCTGTTGATTTATTTGAGTAGTTTTTTGTTTTTTTCAAAAATATATACTTCAGAGAGTAGTTGTTTTGCAGAATACGTTTTACTT
Source organism: Pseudamia nigra (assembly GCA_029823295.1). NCBI lineage: Eukaryota > Metazoa > Chordata > Actinopteri > Kurtiformes > Apogonidae > Pseudamia > Pseudamia nigra. The sequence continues at coordinate 10,911 of JAQQAE010003544.1, read as the reverse complement.
TTACTCTGTTAAATTACCGGTGGAAAAATTGTACTTGTGCTCAGTTACATTTGGACACAGCTCAATGAGTAGGAGTCATTTTTACTCATCCAGAATATTAACAAAATAAGCAGAGATTAGCAAAATAATCAACAAACTATTGACCGTATGAACAAAAGTAGGCAATGTAATCAATAGAGCAGAAAAATGATCCATAAAATTATAACAAAATGAACAAAATAAGCTAAAAATAGAGGAAAATATCAACAAAGGAAACAAAAATTGCAAAAACAATTCACAAAATATTAAAAATGAACCAAATTAGCAAAATAGTCAACAAAACATTAACCAAATGAAAATAGAACAACAAGTGTCAAAGTAAGGAACATAATCAACAAAATACTAACAATATTAATCAAATACTAGAGAAAATGCTGACAAAGTAAACAAAAAATTGCAATAATAATATACAGAATATTAAAAGTGAACAAAATTAGCAAAATAATCTACAAAGCATCAACCCAATGAACAAAATGAAAAATTAGCAACAAAATACAACAAAATAAGGAAAAAAAATCAATAAAATATTAGTCAAACAAATTACAAAAATATCAACAAAGTGAACAAAAAAGATAATCAAATATAAATATATTAAAACGCACAAAGCAGCACCTATATAGAAAAGCAAAACACAATTTATTAGGTTACAATCAATTAATCACACTTTACAAGTTACTCACTAGTTGAGTCATTTTTATGACAGATTTTTTTTTTACTCTTACTCAAGTACATATGACTACAGTACTCCTATTTGACTCTTATGACTATAAAGTAACAATACCTTCATTTCTGTTTACACACCTCTGCTTGTACCATAACAATAAATGGAAGAGCTGTAAGTCTAATAAACAGGGTGGTCATTTTTGCACTTGGTTCGCTGCCTTCATCAGTGAGCTTCTGCAACTTGTTTCAAAATGTTTAAAGACTTATACTTTTACATTTATACTTATTTTCGAGCAGTAAATACTAAAGAAGTTGGCAGCGAGGTGGGTCAAGTGTAACGTAAGATTTTATCAGTTTTTCCTTGACACACGTCATGTAATGATAGCAGGTGGATACTGTCACATGTCACATGACAATAATCTGATAATATTGTAACATTTTTAACATGTAAAACATTATAAAATATACATCAATGTCAGTATTAATCACATGTTTGTAGCATGACAGTAACATAACGTTACATGCTCATATGTTGCCCTTCAAACGTGAAGAAGGTGACAAATCAATTTTAAGGCAACAACAGTGTTGGTGCACTGCAGTTTTTATACAGTTTTATTCTATTTTACTTGTTTTTCTCGCAGCCGTGGACATTTTCTCGGTCTTTTTGTCATCGTCTCTTCATCTGTTGTCTTTCCGGGAGCATGTTCCAAACAGTGGCGAGCGTCTCCTCACCACTCAATGAGGCGCTCCTTGGTTCCGTTCTCATCCAGTCTCACCGCCTCCATTTTTCCAGTGCCTCTTTTGTCTTTTCCACGTATCTTTCCCTGCTTTTGGTTGGATTTCGTCACCGTCTATTTTTGTCTCATCTTTTATTTGCTGACGAAAATATCGGTCAATATAGTCATAGATTTAGTCTCAATTATTGACTTAATTTTTAGTTTTCATTTCATTTTCGGCCACAAAAATATATTCGTGACAATGGCGAAAATTTGTCGTCAACGAAATTAACACTGCGCTACATGATTATGAAAAGTACTCCATAGTCAAAAAATGTTGACCAAGTGGTGATTGCAGTCTGAATGTCAGGCGTTGATGTGTGACACGAGCAAAAGCATTTACTGACATCAACGTAAACCATAGTAGTCTCACTGATGACATCAATATCTGATTGAATGTGCACTACATGTAGAATATTTTTGCCACATTTTGTCACTTCTTTCTTACTGTGACTTGGTCTTGAAGTTGACTTGAAATGCTTTTAAATCTGCCCGAACAACAGAGCAATTCTACAGCATGTGTTGTTGTGTCACTGATTGAGATATAGGTTTTACGAGCCAAAATCTCTGTCCCTGTGTCAGTTTTTGTGGTTCTGAACATAGTGATTTAACACCATCATTTCAACCTAAACACCTCTGGTTAGACATCTTATGAACAATGCAGATTTTTATGTACTGGCCCATTTTTGTGTATTATCACTTGTGTACTATTTACTTCAGTTTACAGCTTAGAACACATATTTTAGATTCAAATATGTATGGACATTTTACTGTGCAGGACTATCTGGGTGAAATGTAAAAAAGACCATAGAACTGATGATTGAAGTTCAGCCCAAATAAGTTTTAAAACAGATTATTTTGTCTTTTACTACATTGATTTTGACCAGTATTTATTTAATCTGTTTCTTGCAAGTCCTTCAGCTTTGCTGCAGCGTGGTACTAAATTGCTTTGTTGGAACGGTACATTGATTCATAATGTACTCATTGTTGGCCTTGGTGTTCTCCATGTAAACAGAGTGAAAGAAATAATTGCCCTGTTTGCTGTCTGTCATGAACGTTTAGAGTGAAGTGAATGAAATGAACAAACTGTGCTCCGTATGCTGAATGACAACTTGTTTTGCTTTGTTTTGTTGGATTCTGTGGGTATGCCTGTGCCTGACACACAATAAATCTGAACAACAGTACCAAGAAATGTAAATCATAACTTCCACATCCAGAAAACGTTCTCTTTTCTTTGCGTTCTCAATTTGCGCATCAACAAATCAGAGTAAAAATGCACAAAAATTGATGGAAAAGTTACATCAAACTCAAATAAATGTAATGAAATCAGATTTAGCAATAATGTTCACTGAATTAATACAAGAAACACTTGTAAATGTCAGTCTACATGAAACGCTGCAATGAAATGTCACCTTGTATAAAGAACATCAAAAACAAATGTTCCCAGACGTGCTCAGCTCAAGATGAAAAATAGAAATGTGGCATGTGTCTGAGAACCAAACTTAGTAATATTGATTGTAAACTGTTATAATATTTCATTTGTTCACTGACGATGAACTCAAACGGAAAATATCAGCAAGAAAATGAGCAAAATAAACAATGACTACTTTCATGTTTACAATACCCCCCCCCCCTTTTCTGAAATACACAAAATTCCAAATATGCTGCTTACATGACCAAAGAAAATGAATCTTTACCTATTGTTCCTGTTTACATGCTGCTGTTCCTACCCTGATTATAAACTGCATTTTTAAAACGTTTTTCACTGCTGACAGATGTTCCACTGTGTGAACTCAGTCTTTCTGTTTCATTCCTTCAAACAGTCTTGAAGAAATAAGTTTTGTATATTTTTGTTTGGTTAAAATCCTCATAATGTTTTGACATAGATGTGTTTTCCCTATGACTAGTGCAATAGATTTTATGTCTCCAATGCAGCTGGGCTGATTGTACAAATGAGATGAATTTTCTGAATGTTTATGGCCATGAAGATGACCCATTGTGTACTGAAACCAAACGTTCACACAAGCCCTGTTTATTCAAACTCTACTTCATTTGATCGGAAAGTCTGGTTCATTTGGAGAGGTGTGAACTCGGATGCTGATCAACGAAGTGAACTGTGGTCCGCCTTAAAATGTAGGTCTTGGTCCGCTTCAACAGAACCAATTGCAGGGAGCAGACTACAGTGTGGGACACTGGGTAAACACAACCAAAACAAACGTGCATGTAGCACGATAGACAGGAAAGATAGCTTGCGGTCAGACGTGGAGTGAGAATGAAATAAAAGCTTGGATAGAAATATTGTTTTCAAACTAATTTGTGGGAAAGTGGAGGCTCTGGGATTCACTTTAGTAGAGCAGTGCCGCACATAGGTGAAAAGCTCCAGTAAAATATATAAAAATATGTGACATGCTTAGCAAAAATTTCTTTGATATGAAGATCTAGATGCCATTCTTGGCACACAACCGTTGAGCAGCAAAATATAATATTCAAAAGATCTGGTTTGTTCGACAAAGTGGATTGTGAAATCATACTTCAACCTGCTGAATGTTGCAACGCTCAATCAAACCGAGTCCCCAACCGTACTGATTCTAACAGACTATTATGTAACAACCTTCGTGTGTCAGACGAGCCCTTTGATATAATTTTGTTATCACACTATTCTTGCAGTTCAGTTTTGTTTCTGATACAAAAGCTGTCAGCCAAAATAGCTTTTACATCTGTGAAATCATCCATCGACAGATCAAAAATGTTAATGTACAAAATAGTACTGTGCGTGTAAATGACAATCATGATGAAGAACGTATAGAACAATAATGAATGAAGATGTGTGTAAATGTGCTTGTTCTTTTCCAGTGTGTCTGAAAATTTGGTTGAAATTTTGGAGACATTTAGGATATATTTGTCCTCTGCTTTATAGGAATTTATTAAAAAAAACACTATTGTTGCATTATTCATCCATATCTGCTGTGTTCGCAGTCCACAATATTGCAACGTCTATAGAGACATTTTAATTAATTCACTAATCAAACAAGACAATGCACACTGTTACACACACACATAACAATTCTGATCGTTTCAGCTTTCATTGTTGCACAGAGAAGACACCCACACACCAACAGACACGCCAATTCCTATCTTTTCAGTTTCTCATTGTTTCCGTGGAGAAACATTATTCTGTCTTCACACTTATTCCATAGTGTCCATTCTTTGACCTGATGCTATATAAGCAGACTTATTCTTATGCACTCTTATTCTGATGGTAATTTGGCTGGCTGAAAGAACTGGCAGAGGATTGTTCTGTCTCATTCAACAAAATACGGTAAAAAGTCATTCGTGGGATTAAAAAAAAGCACCGCGTGGATTTCCAGGGCTCTGTTGTCATGTCTGCAGTTGCCGGTCGGCCCCCCGTTCATATGCTAATGAGGCAGTGCTTGATTGTTTCCTCATATTTTAATCTCCTGCATGGTGTTGGAGGAGAGGAGGGCGGGAGATCGGAGGAGTGTGAGTATGAGGAAGAGATGAGACGAGGGGAAAAGAGATGATGGGCCAGGAAGAGGAGAGGTCAGAGGATGTCGGCGGCTGAGGAATGAAGTGAAAGCGTGGAGCGGAAGTTATGTGGGAGGAGTGAAGCAAAATGTTTTGTAAGAGCAGTAAAAAGGTGAACGGCATGCAGGCTAGGATGAGATTATTCATATGCGAGGAGAAGATGATAAGATACAGAGGGATAGAAGCGCTGCTGGATGATAAGCAGTAGGGAGGAGTGTGCCGTTCACCTTTTAAGGAGACATCCTGAGTTCATTAGCAGTGACAAAGAACTGGAGCAACTACTTAAAGAACTCTGCAATATTTAACACCGTTTCATTTAAACTTAAAGAGGAGCTACTGAAGAAGCGTCTCACTTCCTGCTGTAGCAGTCACAACTTACGCAGCCTGTCTGCCGCCACTCCTCATGCATACTGCAGTGGTGAAACACTGACCAAGGGGCGATGAGAGGAGGAGCAAGAGAGACTTTCTTGAATAAACTCACTTACATTTGCATAAATATACATAATAAAGGAGCTTTGTGCAAAGCTTCTCTTCAATATGCATGTTTTTTTTTTCTTTTCATAACTTGCATGCTAGAGGTCGTGCAATTACGGAGGAAGAGTGTAGCATATAAGTTTAGGAATATGCTAAAAATCAGTGGTAGGTTTTGAAGTATAATGTAGTGGAATGATTTTCTTGGATATTGCTTTTTTTCAGACATAGTGTGCAACATCAGCTTTGTCTGTGTCTTTGGATTTGTTAGTTACACTGATATTTGATCCCATATGGTGTGAAAAAAAAGTCCTGAGCAAGGACTTTATTCTGCACCAGTCAATACACCGTGTCTATGCAGAACGTGCAATAATAGATGAGTGCTTTCAGGAAGTTAACTGTAGCTTGCATGTTGCATAGGGTTCTGGAAAGAAAGTAAATGCCTCATAAGAACTGGAAATTCACACGATTAGGTGGATGTACCTAGACTTTTGCGTTTATGCATGCAGAAGGGCATTTTGCGTTGTTGTCTTTTCAAAGCATTGTTTTACTCAGCTACTGTATATCATGCACGATCCATCCTCTGCATTTAACCTATCTTGGCTTCTTGCAGTGATGTCTACTCATGTCTTGGCATCTTCAGTACTACGGCTGTATACATATGGCCTACTACATGCTGCCTGCTACATACTGGATGCATACTGTATATACTGAATCCTACTACATATATATTCATGCATTTCCTAAACAGTTGCATGTGCATGAAGCTTCTCACCATTGAAACAGTTACACTGTTCGTAAAAAGTTTAGGCACACCTTCCCCTTCAAAGTTTTTTCTTTATTTTTATTAGGGCTGTCAAAATTAATGCATTAACCCAAATTAATACATTTGCATAATTAATGCATTTACGCGTAAACATGATTAACACGATTAACACACAATAACTCATACATCAAGGAAAAAGTGATGAAATCTTATGTTACATTTGACCCACATCACTGCCAACTTCTTTAGTATTTACTGCTTAAAAGTCAATTTTAAATGTAAAAGTACAAGTCTTTGCACATTTTGAAACAAATTACATTAGTTAATGATAAAGGCAGTGAACCAAGTGTAAAAAAGCGAAAACATCTCAGCAGAACATTACAGAGGTTCTGTTAAGTTCTACAAAGCAGGGGTAATGTTCTTTAGTTACACAAGTTTAAATTAGAAAAAAAAACATTTTAATGTAAAATAAGAAGTTTTAGTCGAGTGTCTATATCACCTTTTATCATAAGTGTTTTTGCTCCTACAAAATTAAAAACGAGTGGGTATCAATTGTGAATAAATGGAAATTACTCCAGTGACCCGGTGATTAATCAAGACTAAAAATTTTAATCGTTTGACAGCCCTAATTTTTATACATTAACTTAAATACTGAAGACACCCAAACTATGAAAGAATACATATGGACTTATCTACTAAGTGTTAAACACCCCAGAGCATGTTTCAGCATATTTTAGATTGCCCAAAGAAGCGACATTTAGCTTTGATGACAGCTTTGGAGGTTGTCATCTGGAATGATTTTCACTTCACAGATGTCCCTTGTCAGGAGTTAATATGTGCCTTTTCTTGCCTTCTTAATGTGCTTTAATTCCGTGCCCACGCTTCTCCTGCACAAGACAACTGATGTTCTAAAGCACATAAAGAAGACAAGAAATGGCACAAAAAGCATTTTATGTACAACGTTAAAGGTTGGTAATAGAAATGTAGCATATATGCACATTTTTGTGTGAGGACACAGATGCACCCAAGGAAATCTTCTACATAAGAGGGGTCAGCTTCAGTATTCAACACCTACATCATCTACTTGTTAGGTTTTTGCTTTGGTGGAACTAGTCTGTTACCGTACCTTAATATAGTACATTGTATATTTTTGTGAAATTGAGATAATAATGTCAATTTAATTAGTTGTCTCTGCCACTTGTTGCAGTGTTATGATTTTTAAATGGACTCTAGACACATATACAATTGTGCCTATACCGGTAAGTTAATGCTACCCTGGCAGATGAGGCACCATCATTAAAGATAACATAACAGATGGTCCCTGTTCAAAAGTTTGTTTATGCTTTGTTCTTAATACTGTGTATTGCCCCCTTTTAGCATCAATGACAGCTTGAGGTCTTTTGTGATAGTTGTGGATGAGCATTTTTTTTCTTGGATGGTAAAGTTGTAAATACTTTTTGGCACAATGCCTCCAGGTCCTGTAAATTCTTGGGCTGTCTTGCGTGAACTGCACATTTGAGATCTCCCCAAAGTGGCTCAATGATACTGAGGTCAGGGGACTGAAATGGACACTGTAGAACCTTTGCCGTTTACTACTGCAGCTAGTGCTGGGTCAACTTGGCCTTGTGTTTTGGGATTGTTGTCATATTGGAGCATTCAAGTGTGTACCATGTGCAGGTTCCGCTCTAATGAGTGCAAATTGTCCACCAGTATTTTTTGATAATATGCTGCATACAACTTGCCATCAATTTTGACCAAATTTCCTGTGCCGCTGTAGCTCACAAACACCCAAAACATTAGGCCTCCATACCTCACAGTACGGATGGTGTATGTTACACCTCACCAAACATAGCATTTCAGGTTGTGAGCATAAAGTTCAGTTTTGGTCTCATCACTCAAAATCACTTTTTCCAGGAGGTTTAAGGGTTGTTTGGCATATTATAAAAGTGCTGTTTTTTGGCATTTATGTAGTAATGGCTTTCTTCTGGCAACTCAACCATGTAGCCCATTTTTCTTAAAGTTCTTGTTGTGCATCTTGAAACAGCCATACTACTTTTCTATAGGGAAGCCTGAATGTTAGCTGAAGTTATTTGCAGGATTTTCTTTGCATCCCACACAATTTTTCTTGCAGTTGTGGCTGAAATATTTGTTTGTTCGTGGCTTGATAGCAACAGAGCCTCTCATTTTTCACTTCTTTATCATAGTTTCAACACAGCTTACTGGCATTCTCAAATCTTTGTATATCGTTTCAGACCCTTTTCCTATTTTATAAGGTTCAACCACCATCTCTAACAGGTCCTTTCACAGTTCTGTTGCTTTCCCTATAGCTCAGAATCCAACACACTGAGCAGTGGATGAAATGTGCAGGAGTCTGTCAAGAGCCCAGAGATTCAATGACTTTTTATACACAGATATTAATTACAAACAGGTCACAGGTCTGGACAGTTACCTTTAATAGCCATTTAAACCTGCATGTATCAACTTGTATGTAAATTATCAGGCCAAAACCTCAAGGGTATGCAAACTTTTGAAATGGACAATATTTCACAATTCTGCTAGGGTGTGGAAACTTATGAACACAACTGCAGGTGCAAATGTACCAACAAATTATGCATATTAAGTGCTTTAATTACAGACATATTTACATACAGTATATTCTACATTTCTATCAAATTTTAAACAACATTGTTGCTTAAGTTCCTCTTGACGGGTTTCTACCCACCACACACAGACAGCTGTGTCCCCAGGAATAATAGCTGTGCATGCTAAAGCAGATTCAAATCAATCCCAAGTTAAACAGCCGTCTCACACGCAGCCTTCCTCCCCTCTCTGATCCTCTCTTAAACAGCCACAGGAATTTGCTGAGAGTTCAGCAACAGTTGTTCTCCATCATCCCCTTATCTCCCGCCAGGTCAACCAGTATTCAACCCGATGTGGATGTCCTACTGGGATGTTTGTGCAACTTGTTTATGGCAACTCAAGTGTTGTTGACGCTGTTGTCGGTGATGTTAACAAGGGACAGGGAGAAGTAGATGACTAGAACATAGTGTTCCACTGGGACGCAACCTAGACGACCTGTTCTTGGGGAGACACAGACACAGGGAAGGAGTCTTTGGGATGGGACTGGGAGTCAAGGTGGAAATAAAATTAGGCAAGAGGCAGTGGATGAACAATAAACCGGAGAGATTGAAAGTCAATATTAAATTTAATGGCATACAGATAAAGAAGCAGAAAGCAAAATGAAAGATCAAGGTTTGAGACAGTGGGTTTATTGCTGCACTGCTTCTAAAATACAGGAACAAAGACTTCAGATCAGCATTGACATGGAACGTGAGAAATGTTTTGATGAGGTGAGGAACAACTTGAACAGCAGTATGTCTTATTTTTTTAAAAAGTGTTTTACTTTGTACGCGTGCGTGTGCTTTGAACATAGCGCGTAAAAGTACATGGCAATGTCCTTTCATTCTCTGTGTTGCTCTTTTCTCAGAATTTAAAGCATCAGTGTAACATTTGTTCAGTTTAGTCACGTTTCTGCTGTGCCCTTTATAATACAGTTATGTTTCTTCGTTGTATTTGACCTCTAAATGACTTGAATGCAGGCAGATTAAACTTACAAGCTTGATGTTTCTTTATTTAAGTCTTACATTTACTTATCAATTATACTCGTGCTAGGGTTTAGCTTAACATATAGTATATTAACCTTGTAATATCTGTTATGTTTTTACTAAGAGACAAAATGAAGTCTACTATGTCCATTTTTCACCACGGGTTTGTCTTTGGACTTGTTTACTACCCCTTTGTGCAAATGTGTGTAATACTTTTTGTGTAATCCTGCTGACAAACAGACAGATAGAAGAACAGACGGACAAAAGAGAGTGAATGTGTCAAATTCTTGCGTTGTAGTCACTGCTGTACATTTCCAGCATTAGAATTCTTAGAAAGTCTATTTGCAGTGAACTACATAAGGACAAACTCAAGGTTGTGCAAATCTTTTTTTTCCTATAGTTCTGTGCCGAACTGGACTTTGAAATGATTTCATTCAATATTCCCCAGGTGTGACTTTCCCACACATATCAAGTCGCCTCTAGACAAATCACTGGCTATACTTCGAGCCTACACATTCCTCAACTTGACATTTAGAAATCCTATATTGGATATCGTTAGTCTTGTCTAAGAGAAGTCTATTTATACAGCTTTAAGTGAACTTTCAGCACTCTGCTGCAGTCTTTCCTACATTTACCAGATTTAAAATATCTTTTTCCTGTGTGCTGATCACAACAAGCTGAATGTCTGTCAGTCACAAAAAGACTGGACATGCCAATTCTACAACCAGTTTGTTTCCTGTAAATTCCTGAAAACATGATTTGTTGTCTTTTCAAGGATTCTGACAGAAGCATAAGCTTAATTTAGCTGCTTGTGTAATCTCCAACCAGGGATGTTCTATTAGGAGCCATGTTTCCATTCCAATGTATTCATAAGCTCTTCCTTAAACCCTTCCGCTGCTGTGTTTGGAGTAAGGGAGAATCTCAGTGCTGGACCCAAAAATAGCCTGCATTCTTTCCTCTGTATTTCAGGAAACATCAGAAGAGGCTGGAACGGACATCTGTCCCATGCCCCCCCCCCCTTTTCCTTTCTCCCATGTCCTATCCT
>JAQQAE010003543.1:0-20045 GCA_029823295.1 Pseudamia nigra | reverse complement strand
AAAGTGCTTGTGTGTGAACCGCCGGTTTCCTCGCCGTTCTTTACTCCACATGGCCGCCCAGCGCCACAATATTCAAGATATTCAAAGCATGAACAAAAAAAAAAAAAGAAAGAAATGAACCACGAAATGAAGAAAATCTAATAAAATAATTGACAAAATCAACAAAAAAATGACAGGAAAAACAAAAGTGACATTGAGTGGCTTCAGAAAAACACACGAATAGGCATCAGATGTGAATTAAAAGCGACCAGTGGGGAAATAAGACTGGATGCCACCCCGCCCTCACCCCACCTTTAGTTGAATCGACACCTCCGATGTTCACCCCCACGAGCCAATCACAGACACTTCCACTCCACCTCTGTCCCACGGCGTGTAACCACAGCGTCTCTGCGAAACCCACTGGATTGTGGGGGTTTTGCACTCGTTCTCCTCCTGCAGTGAAGTACAACACACTTTACTGCAGCCCTGACCTTCACCTTGACCCCCATCGCCCCTCGCCCTCCTCCTCGTCTACTCGACACCCCTCACACCTGGAAGCTGCTGGTCACACTGCAGATTTTATGGCTTCTGTAAAAAGCCTTTACAATAACACAGACCCTGCTGCTGTTTGCCCTGCAGCGGATCTGAAATTGAATTTCATCTCTGGCTCTGGATGACGTATTGGTCCATCATCCATTTTGATGAGTGTCCTGTTAATATGGACATTTCTAGACTAAACCATTTGATTCTGCTCATGTCATGTTGAATGCTTTCAATATCCTTTAAACACAAATTGATGAACCTCAAGACTGTTTCAAAATAACTTCACTGATTGAGTTAAGATGAGTAATATTCAGTCTGCACATGTTTTTCTCATAAACTATAATGGAGGGGGACAGATCCCAAATATTTCATCCAGGAGAAAGTCATTGATTTGAGAGAAGGTCAGTGACAGTCAAACATCAGTCGATTTTATAGCGGAGTCACATGCTGTAAAAAGATCTAATCTGTAATATCTGATAGATCTGATATGTGAGCAGAAACCTGCTATGGCTTTGGAGCAAATATATGTCATATAGCTGGACTTAACATCATTTTTCAGATGTGTGGTTACAATGACACACTTCACTGCAGCGATGGCGTTCCCATGATGACAACTGAGCTCTATTTGCTGATGGAAAGCTGTGGGATGATGTTAAAACTCTATTAAAAAGTAATCTCAACGCACCAGAGTCACAGCCAACCGTCTTTAATAATTGATGCAGAAAGATGTTTTTATAGAGCCTAAGTCCCACGCCTTCTGGTTTTAACCAACGGGACCAACTTTGAAAAAACAACAAGCCATTTTCTGATCTGGCTGAATGATGCCAACATTCACGCAGACATTGCTTTTTCCAGATCGTGCCCTCTACGTACGTACATGTCAGCCTCCCTCAAGCACATCCTCGTGGGGTGTAAAGTGAGCCTCACCCCAGGGAGGTGCATGTGGCACCATAACAAGGTCCTTAGGAGTCTTGCAGCTGCTCCTTGAGGACAGGTGTGTTGCTGCTAACTCCCTACCGGCAGCGTCAAGCAACCACCAGCAGGTAGTTCCCTTTGTCCACGAGGAGACTAATACACCCGCCACACTTATTCAGAACCGGCAGGAATCGAGCAGAACCAGCCGGGCTGAAGAAAATCGTGCTACATTCAGGAATTTGTAAGAATCCCGTTGGAATGTGCCTAACCCACCTAAAATTATTCTTTCACATTTTGGGTGTGTTAGCTCTGGAATGCAGCTACAGTCGTTGGAACACACTGAGAATGCTGTTGGAATGCAGTCAGAATATTTAGAATGCACTTCGAGTGCCTTACGAGCGTGGTTGGAAGGCCATTCCAGCTCATTCGAGGCGCTTTCAAAACTTTCTGGCAGGATTAGAAGTTGCTTAACGTTTCGCTTCTCCCTCGAATGTCATCGGCCGGTTTTGAAGGCTGTTGGAAAACTGCAAGAATGTTTAAAATGCAGTCATGGTGTCGTTAGATTACACTTTGAATGCCAATTGACAATTCTCCACTTCAAACACACTTATAAAGTTTTAAGCATGATCAAAACATTCAGACTGGCCATTTTTATGAATATCCAGGAATGCAAGATGTTTTATTCCACTGGCATTCCGGCTCATTCCGCCTCTAGTGTGATATATAAGGTAGTTCAGGCGTGGCTCCACATCATCAAGGAGAGACCACCTGTACCTGGCCTGTGACCAGGGGATGCGTCTGCCCTGTGGCATCTGTTGCAGGTGGAGTCAGAAAGAGAAAGAGTGGCTCCGCCCATTGGCTTTTAACTGTGCCGCCATCTGCGCTCAGCCAATCCACTCTAAGAAAAAGAAGCACATGGAATATTAACATACAACTATCAAATTGGGCTTAATTACTGACGGAATCAATCAGAGGCAGCAGAGAAAATCAGCCAAGGGCTTCGGATCAGGAGGCCAGAGCTATTTCTAACCAGCAGGTGGCTTTGACACAGAGACGGGTGGTTCTGGGCGGCCCGAATCCACTGATGAACCCTCCGGCAGTGTCATGGGCGAATCGATGAAACGCCCACTTGATGACTCGTCCATAACCAGATTCTCAGTGTTGATCTAAATAACATCTAAATAACAGTCAAACGTGCACGCTTGCACAAATAACCTAACACCATCTGTTCAAGTGTGATGAAATCGATGCCACAGCTGAATTCAAAGCATTAGTAACTAGAATGGCACCAGCAGAGAGCAGACTTCCGCCAAGGCCCATGGTGCACTCTGCACCAAAATCCATCATATTCAATTGAACATTCTTTCAAAATCCCATCGAAACGACAAGACCGTTCAGTCACTAACCATTATCTAAGTTTTGACAGTATTTGTTACTGTAAAACAGATGACAAAAATATATTTGAATCTGCCAAACATGGGAAGGACATGCAAACGCCACAAAAAATGGCTCAAAAATGAAAAGCACCATATGTCACAATGGTAAAGACAGACTTTTTGTCTGAATCCACGGCAAAAATGAACGGTTCTTCCTCGGCCCGAGCTCTTCCCTTCCACCAAATTTTGAGGAAATCGGGTCAGTAGTTTTTGTGCAATCCTGCTAACAGTCAACAGACAAAGCAACAGACAGTGGTGAAAACATAACGTCCATGATGGAGGTAATGACCCGACTCATTTTTTATGATTCTGTAATCTTTAATCTAATATTAGCTGCAATTTGCTGTTTTACAAAAATAAGGGGAAAAAATAATGAAGCCCATATATATATATTTTTTTTAATTAAGATGCCAAATTGCAGATAAATTGTTAGATGGTTGAATGCGTGCCGAATGTGATTTTAATTTGAAATTCACTCCTGTTTACAATGGTAAGATGGTGAGAACTCACTGAAAATGAAAGATTCTGCATTAAAGCATTTCATGATGCTGGATGGCCTTACAGACAAATACAACATCTGGTCTAATATGTTTATTAAGCGCTGTGTTAGGCTGTAACAATAAAACTGCTATATGCTAAAACTCATTTTCAAAATTTATAACATGGAAACCTTTTGTTTCTAACACCATCGCCACAGTTGGTTGTACCAAGGCAACCTGTACGCCAAGTTTGGTAAACCTAAATCCAAATCCAACAGACAAACAGATTTCACTGACACCTGTACCCTGGGGTGGAAAATAAATATGTGCTTGTTTTATTTGAAATTATTATTTATAGTACTGGCCTATATAAACACATTGGACTGAATTGAATTCAATAAAAAGAGGCTCTCAACTTGATGACCTTTGGAAAATGTGGGTTGAGATGGATGAGACCAGCTGAGAGACTGATGTGCAGCAAAATGAACTTCATACTTAAACAAATTAAACATCTTATCTCTGTTTTATCTCGTACAAATTATTTTTAGGGCTCTGAGGAGCCCGTGGGTTTCTGTTTCTTTACTATTGAGATTCACATTTGTCAGTGTGATTAATGGTTACCAGATGCTGAACAGATTTCACTTTGCCAATACTTTGTTTTGTGAGCAAATACCTTAAAACACCATATAAATGGCAGTAAATTGAGCACTAACTTTAAAAAGCCCATATTAACGAGTTCTTGATTGCTCCGTCACTGCTACTGCTGAAGATTTCATTGATTTGATTGATTCGTTAGTGCTGGTTCCTTTAAAGCTTGATCAAAACATTATTTATCTGAAGCATGAGGTATTTACAAAAAAGTTCTGATGCACAAGCTCAGATTTTCATAATTAGCCTAATGAGTTCAAATAAACAGAGGACATTTCACTCGAGTACATGTGTCAAAGTCAAAATCCAAACCTTGGGAGATGATGTATATCTATTAGAATTGGATGAAAGGAGTACACTACAAACCCCACAATGCACTGCATCAGCAGTACTGATCCAGTCAATCTGAATTAAATATAAGTTAAAGCATCACAGAATGTCATGCTGTGCATGATTAAAGTATCCAACATTGCGTCCACACTACAAGCACATACCGTATTTTCCGCACTATAAGGCGCACCTGATTATAAAAACAAAACAAAATTTAAAATGACATTTTTGGGGGGTGCGCCTTATAATCCGGTGTGCCTTATAGTGCGGAAAATATGGTAGTATTTTAAAAAGTACCAGAGCAGAAATACTGTTGCTGATCATGCATGTGAGTTTGCCACCAAGGTGCAGTTTACAATGCTGGGAAACTAGCTCGTAGCCTGTTGTTTGTAGTGAAAAGGGCGACCTGCCAGTCAACACAACTTACAACCACACAGTTGTCAAGCTAGTAGGTGTGTCCTTTTTTTTTTTTTTTTACCAGTACCAGGTGTTGAAGGAATTTGAAATGCTGACTGTTTTCAACTCTGCAAGTGAGTATATATGGGCTTGTGCACCAATGACAGGTCACCTGCCCAATCATTTAGGGTGGGCCACAGCATGCTATGAGTTCAGAGCTGGGATTTCCAGAGCGTAGGCCAGCCGCTGCAAAGGATGGGTCCAACAAGTTTCGAGTTCTTGGTTCTGATCTTCAGGGTGAGCAGGTTGGAGTCAGCACATTGGCGACTGCAGGTGGGGGATGGTGTCAGTGAGGTAAGAGGGGGTCTACCCCGAAAGGCTCTGCTGGAGGCATCTTTCTATGCTTTCACCTTCTGCATAATCTTTGCTGTGTTTTGTAAATGCCATGTGCTTCTTGCTCTTTTGTTTAGACAAAAATGTATCGCTGTTTTCATACCTTTGACCTAACAGATCTGACAGATCGACTAGGTTGGTCACGCCCCCTGCCGTGAGACGATCTTTGGAGGCCCAGGTGTCAACGACCACCGCATGGTGGCGAGTATGACCGACCGGTTGGATCTGTCAGATCTGTTAGGTTGGGTGAGTCACGCCTGCAGAGAGAATAAATCAGCTGATGTAACACGTCGCAGCGCTTCAGATGAAGTTTTGTGAGGGAGACAGTCGAAACGTGTCAAAGGTACTGTGTGAACATAGCTACACGCCAGAAACAGTTTATTCTTAAAGAAGACAGTATAAAAGTATAAATTAAAGCTCAGCAGGTGGAAACATACATCTTACATCTTAAAGCCTCAAACATAATCCACGTGTCTACTGCGCTGGTTTCCGATGCTTCCTCTTTGTCAGTAGAATTATGAATGATATTGTGTGTGATTAACCTTTGGCTTGTTTGTTATTCTCATGTTTTCGCTGTCCATGTCAGCCATCTGTCTCTGTATCAAGTCTCTAGCTCACCTCGCTAGCTAAGTTTATCCTCGCTCCCTCTTTTTCCTTCCACGTACACACTCTATAAAGTACACACTTCTACCTGACACGCTCTGTGTGTTTGAAGGTTAATTGGGTTGAACCCTGGGTATAGATCATAGTGGTAAGATCAATCAGGAGGTTTTTAAATCACCGCAATCTATGTGTGTGTGTGGACGAAAGAGCCAGAGAAGAAGGGTGCATGTGTCAGAGGTGTGGAGTGGATTTGTGCGAGGTTCATATCGACTCTGTCCTGAGTAACATCATTCTTCAGCTACTTACGGCACATTCTGATGCACTGCCTTCTTTTCTACGTCTTTCTCTCAGGTGTCGCATCAAACCAAAGTCACCACTGGCATCATGACGTCAGTACAAAACTTATTCATCAAACTCTGCATCGACTCTTATTGGTGTTTTCAGATTGGTGGCATGGTTTAATTTGTGAATGACAGCTTTTATATTCAGATGAATGTGACTTGGCTGCTCCACTCTGCCGTACATAAAGATATCACCTCCAACAAAAAGGTTATGTTTTTGTCTGCATTAGTTTAATTATCTGTTTGTTCACAGCATAACACAAGTAGGACTTGAATAGATTCGGATGAAATATTCAGAATCGGTCAGAAATGGCATAAAGACCAGTTGATTCGATTCTGGGAGTGACTGGATTCAAACCATTTTTTAAAGGCTTCTTCACCATTGTGAAATAGGGCCAAATTCAACATTTGTCCTTGTAACATCACAAATAACAGAAAATTTATCCAAAAAACATAGGATATCACAATAATAGATTCTATCAAACCGCAAAGTTTGATGCACATATAGGCAATATTCCAGATATAGTAATCCAGAATGCTTATACTTACAGGGGTTGAGGAAAAATAGCAACTGTAAGGTAGTAAATAAAGCTATGGACATGAAACTGACACCAAACTGTGGTAGAAAGTCTGCTGATTCAGAAACATGCCCATGGATTTGATCTATCTTCAATATTTCCAGAGCTAGATCCAAAAAACCACCATCATGGAAATATTCTTTTTTGTGCATAACAGTTGAACTAATAATGATTTGCAAGTGATTCCAAATGGGAGGTTTTCACGGTCAAAGAAAACAATAATAAAGTTCAAATAAAATGAATTACATTAATTTTTTATGCAATAACACTATGGGGGAAATACCATCTTCAGAGGAAAATGGTATTTCCCCCATAGTGTTATTGCACTAATTTTGATTGTCAGGTAGCATCACATATGGCTGTGAGAAGCTCTGCGCCGACGTGTTGCTCATTAACACAGCGTGTCTGTATTCACTCAGAAAGCAGAGAGGCAGAGGCAGGGTAAATCACTTTCCAGGACATTTGAATATTTTTCTCTTTTTCCATAACTGGAAAATTGGTCAGTGACTTTCCAGGTTTTCCAGGACACATGGGAGATAACAGAAGTGCTGGATCTGCTGTGTTTTGTAACTGACATATGACGGAGTGGCACTTAATCGTAAAATTTTTGTTCTATCTCAGACCACTCGAATCACACTATGCTGCAGGATAATTATGGCTTTTTGCTCATTATCCCCAAAAGAGCTCTGCAGCTTTGAGTTTAATGCAAAAATCACCACCTCACTGTGGCGGAGGGGTTTGTGTGCCTGAGTGATCCGAGGACCTACGTTGTTGGGGGTAATTTGTCTCTGGTAGGGTCTCTCACGGCAAATCGGTCCTAGGTGACAGGTCAGATAAGAGCAATTCAGAAGACTCTTATGATGAAGAAAATAAGGAACCGGAGTAGCCCTCCTGGTATGGGGAGACCAGGGCCCCACTGGGGAGCCAGGCCTGGGGTAGAGGCACGTCAGTGGGTGCCTGGTGGCCAGACCTCCATCCAAGGGCTCTGGTTGTATAATACATACAATCTGCTTTACTACAGTAATGAGCTATTTGCAAAACTGTTATGGTCCTACAGATGTAACATCTCTGTTCAGTGGGACATAGATACTAAGTATCTACACAGATTTGAATACACTGGCGTTTATTTCACACCTCCATTGTCCTCAGATGATCATTCTAATTGTTTTTGTGATCTGGCGACTTTTGTTCTAGTTCCACCAGCAGGTATCAGCAATTTTTTTCTACATGCATTTGAGCTGGAAGGCATTTTAATAACAGGAAAACAGCACATTAAAGGCTTATGCAATGCTGGAGTAATGATAATGTGCTGATTCTCTCATGAACGTACCAGTCGCAGGAAACGCATTCATTCCTGTGGCAGAGCAGGTGATTACTTACCATCCGTCTTGATTAGACGGAACATGACCTCGTGGTGATGGGTTTGGCCTCTGAGCTCATTCCGCCACTGTTTCTGTTAAATGATACAGAAAGCCCAGGAGAAACACCTGGTGTGTACACATGAACGGGGTACGAGTGGGTAGTTCTGTTGGTTGACGCTGGCGAAAGCGCATGCAGGGCTCTGTGCTTATTTGAGTGAACAGACAGGTCGATATTACACCCCTGTGAACTATTCGTGTAGGCTTTTATTTTCCCTGTGCTGCTTATTTTTACAGGACTTTTATGAGCAGTTTACAAGGTTACTATAAAAAAATGTACACAGAAATAATGCTTACATAACCTGTGTATTATAAGGTAAGTGCCCTTTGATTCGGGTTCACAGCCATAAGTGATTCTCGGAGTTTCTGCTTTTAAAGTTTAGCCTGAACATTCACTGCATCATTACGTAGGAAAAGCGAAGCATCCTTTTTGAATTTATTTGTCACAGCCATGGAGACGCGTCCACTCTGCCAGATCGTCGTATTAACTCTGTTCGTCACGTTCGAACTCTGAGTACGTTATCAATTGAAGATTCGCCCATACCAAAGAAATCAAGTTTTCGTGTTTGCCTCTGTGTTCTTTCCCAGCAGTCGTAACATTATTAACCTCTTCATGCCTATAAGGCACTAATTTGTTTACTAAGACCCATGATTTCTGAACAATGTGCTTGAAATGGAATTATATGTCAAAGGAAAACTGGGTACATTTAAGGCGGGGCAATTGATGTCCAGATAACACACATTCAATATCAAAAGTTTGGACACATTTTCTACTTCAGTGGGTTTTTTTAAAATTATTTTTACCATTGTACATAAATAATTAATACTAAACACATCCAAACTGTGGAAGAACACATATGGAATCAAGGAGTAACTAAGTGTTGAACCCATCCAGAACATAGGTTCTGTTCAAAGTCAGGACAGGTGTTGAGATTAAGTTTTTTTACCTGATTTCTGGGCGTGAACGGCACAGTCTGTCTATTCTTGGCAGTTTGGCTTCAGCCTTGCTCTGCACTTATTCTTAAGGTCTGCAGTGAGTAAAATCCGCTCTCACAGTGATATGTAGTTGCAAAAGGTACAATCCTGCTTTTACGACAAGCTGTTCAACAGCACTATCATGGATAAAGGCTTTGCAAGGAACAAGCCATTAAGAGAAGGGAAGGAACTACTTACAATCAAAAAACCCTGATTGAAGACATGAAGGTGAGTGAATCTGAAAAATTTGAATGTATCTGAATGGTTCTTGCCATAATATAGATTTGTACAGTGGTTGTAGTGGCACTCATAAGGCTATTGAGTCTGTACCCACCCTTCCTCTGCACCAGTCAACTGATGGTCTAATAAAGTTCTCCTCTGCAGCATCTCGGTTTTTCTTTCTTGGGACGGTCCTCGTGAGAACCAGTCTCATTGTTTGATGTTTTTTGGGGACACAGTTAACACAGTGGTTGTAGTTGGACTAATCGGGATTCTCATGTTCCAAGGTGCATTAAGAAGGAAAAAAGGGCACGAAATAACTCACCTGTGATATGAAAATTCCAGATGACTACCTTATACTGTCACTGTTTGAATGTCTTCAATATTAATGTCTAATGTTAAAAATAATAAACTGGAGAAAACTTTTGACAGGTAGTTTAGTCTGCTGGAATACTGTCCTACTTTAACTGAGGTAGCATTCCCCAAATCCCGTTTCCCAGGTCGCCTGTCCTCATCTCCTCATCTCCTCATCTCCTCATCTCCTCACCTCTTGACTCCATCGCTCATGGGACTGTGTTGCAATGGAAATTTGAGGAGAAAGAAAACAGACTTTACAAAATGAACTGCGCAGTCGTTATGTTAAACATGTCAGTTAAATACAATGTCATGTGTCTGATGTTTAATCACAGTCCGTGGTCTCTGTCAGACATGTGTTCATGAAAACTACGATTAACATCTCACTCAATTCACAGCGTGGCATAATGTGTAAGAACTGGAGACATACATTTTATTTAACATTTGATCATTTGAAATAACTAGAAAGCTTGTTTTTCCTTATTCAGTTTTAAAGACTTATTGCCTTTTTTACATCACAGGTCCAATCTCTGAGAAGAGATGAGGCTGTAAACACTCCTGTCCGTAGTTAATGCTTCTCCGGCCACACTTCAGTTCTCAATGAGGGAATTGAAACGTCCTCCAGGATGCACCGAGATTGATTTTCACACACAGTCGAGCATTGAGGAGCCGAGGACCTGAGGAGGTAATAAATGAGGAGGTGGGAGGCACACATTTTCCTTCCTTCTGCTGCCTCCATGCTGCCATTTTGAACCCCCCCCCCCCACAGCATCATGTGAAAGAACAACCTTTAACTTGCAGCAGGACGATGAAAAAGTAGCCCTATTAGTGCTTCTACAACTACAACATTCACATCTATATTATGGCAAGAAACAGCATTTATGTTTTTAATTGCACTATTTGCAAGACGCAAGCATACCCACCCACTTTAATGCTAGTGAATAATATTTTCTTGATCTGCGAAATTATGGATATTTAAAAATTGCAAGGTCACACATTATATTAAGACAAACTTCTTCCTGAAAATGTCACACTATGCAGACACGCTGTGCTCCGTCAGCTCCTCCTCCACCGTCTCGCGCCGCACAGACCCCTGGGAAAACAAAAGCAGAAGTGAAAATCAGCTGAAGCCGCACACCTGCTGGCCTGTTCACTTTCTGCTGAGTACGGGTTTGTTTAAGAGTTCGGTTTTGTCGTAACATAGTGTTGACTCATGCTTCCTTCAGCATCTCTGCATCGTATGGTGAAAATCGTGGACTTTAGGATCATGACATAATTTTAGTCTTTGTCTTTACTTTTCACATGTGCTTTGACAAACATTTCAACCAGTATCACTAGAGGAAAGTCTACCTATATAATAATGAGAAGACTTTAAAGATGGAGTAAGTAGTAATAATTTATTTTACTTACTGTCAAGTCAGATTTCATTGCTGTATTTCCACTTGACCTTTTTTCTTTTAAAATCTACTTGATTACCAAATAAAATATAGTAAAACATGGTGATATGAAAATGCCCTATTGTAGATGATTTATTTTTGAGCAGGAAGAAAATTAGGTAGCTGCTACAGAGCTGTAGCTTATTTAACCCTAGCTTGACTGAGGAGAGACGCTGCATTCAGATTCTGTCAACATCCGGTACAGGTAAGAAAATAACAAACATACTAGCTTGACAACTGTGAGGCTGTAAGCTGAGTTGACTGGCAGGTCATTTGTTTAATCATTTACAATGGACAGCAACAAACCACGGGTTTGCCAACATCGTAAACTAATTTAATCAAGTGAGTTTGGTAACGTTTAGCTAGAGCTTTAACCCTGTTTGGGTCAAATTGACCCTTTATCATATATTTGTAAAGAGAAAATGTGTCGTGTAGGGAAAAAAGGAACAAAATCATCACCAAAACTAACAAAACACTTAAAAATGAAAACAATGAACATTGAAGAAAAAAAAGGATGAAAATGATCTTCATACTGAACAAAATAACCAAGAAAATCAGCAAAATTATTCAGTAAATGGAACAAAATAATCATCAATATCAACAAATCTTCACATATGAACAAATCTGAAGGAAAAATGAACAGTCATCCTGCGAAACCAACAAAGTAAGCAACAAAATGAACTAAAAAAATATGCAAAAAAAAATAATGTAAACAAGCAAAAATGAACAATATGATGAAAAAATGGAGCAAAAAAAGTTTTACAAATTAAATGAACAAAATAAACCACAAAAATGAACAAATCACCCAAAAAAAACCCTGAAATGAATCTGTTCCATGATATGAAGTTACTCACTACCTCAAGTACTTTTATTTATGAGTACTTCTACTTCCTGATTCTACTCCCGGGCGTTTCCACACGGCACAGCTTCTCTTTACACATATATGAGGGTCAATGTGACCCGAAAACCACACGAGGGTTAATAGATTTCATATTTAAAATAATTTGTGAAATATTAAAGTACAGCAAAATTGAAATAATTTTTGGCAAATATTTCAAAAGTTTAAAACTGACAGTAAAGACTAAAATGTGTGTTTTTAGCTGTAAATTAAATTGCGTATATGCCTCACTGGTGAAGAAACACATCAGTCCCGGTGATAACGCACATAAAAATGAAAACATAATCTTTTCAGCTCAGATTGATGTTGTATCGAAGCTGTGATTTCAGCTCAGAAATGAATTTGCTGTGAATTTTCAAACACGTCAATAAAAATTTGAAGATTGTTTCACAACACGGAGGGTTTGTTTTCCCCCAGTGGTCTCAGATAAAACTGACCTGTGATAGAGCCAGATGGGTTCCGAACATTTTCCCCAGAATTTTAACATATTCCACACTCATGCCATTCAGCTGAGCCACCTGGACTGTAATAAAAGCAAACATAAAGATTATTATACAGCGTCTGCAGCAGAAACATCCAAAAGAGAGAGTGAAAAATACAGACAAAAATCCTTAAAATGTGTGGATCCTCCCATTTTCTACTGTTTTATTTCACCCTTTTTTCAATAAGTGAAAGAAAGAGATGTACTATTTTAATCTCATTTACATTTTGACAATCTGACTTTTCTAAAATTTAGTTTTGCTGTCTTGCCATTTTATTCTTATGGATATCTTTATTTTTTTCCACTACGTTTAGAGTACTACACACAAAATAGAAATGCTTTTAATTCTTTATGTCTACATCTTCTAGCCATAGCATCGATATTATCCCAAATGAAACCCCTGATATCAAAATGAATGCTTTGAGCTTTTCATTATTTTATAGTCTTTCAGATTTTATTTCAGTTTGATCATTTATTAAGCAGTTTTTTCTAATTTAGTATCGTCTTTTAATTTGAATCATGGGAAAGTCTTGTATTCTAGAAAAGGCAGACTGCAAGAATACATAACATCAAACAGGGTTAATGTTTACTGACATTGTACGTACAATGACAACAAATCCTGCAATTCTGATTCAATGTTTGATATTGTTCCTTTCATTTAACTTACATATTTCTGTAGTTGCATTAGTTTTACTCTTACTTGTGGTTAAATAACCCTGATTTGCCGAGATTTACATAAAAGATTACATCAAATCCTCCTCCTTGGGTGTAATTGGTGCAACCTCTCCTGTGTCCCTTCCAGCTGAGGCCAGTTACTAAATCACGCTCTTGATTGCGTCGCTCATTTGCCTAATCAGGGTGTTTAATTGCTGTGGGGTGGTGGGATGTTCTGCAGGGAGGAGGTGACATCACAGCGTGGGCTCACGATGGCCTCCCAGGATCAAATCCAGCAGCGGAGGGATCTGAGCGGGACGATGCCAAAACACACAACTGACGGCTCCTGATGCCCTCAGCGCCAGCTGCGCTCCAACTATTTTTGAAATCTACTAAAGTGAATTTCCCTTTATGGGGTCAATAAACAGAGAGCAGCATCCCCTTAAATTAAACATTTTACCTTCACGCTGAGGCCTGATCACTAAACCTCGACAGCTTTATCTCTTTAACTGCCTGTTTAATGTACGTTCATTTTGTGCCTTTCTTGTCCCATTTTGTTTATTTCATTGCTCGTATTGTTCATTGATGTTCATTTTGCTGCATATTTTAGGTTCATTTTTGCTTATAATTAACATATGCGTTGTGTAATTAATTTTTGTTCAATTTTGTTGCTTATTTTGTTCATATTAAGTCATATTAAGCCATGAAACAGGCAGTTAAAGGGTTAACTGATGCTGCTGCTGAGAGTGTAAGACGTCCCGAGATATGATGATGCCAAAACATGTCTTATGCTTTTCTGGATTTGGGAATTTGACTTTATGCAACTTAAAGAGCCATTTTTGGACAAAAGAAAGAAAAAGACATATTTCTAGAGCTACAAACATTTCTGAACCATTTGTGTACCAAATGACATGCTATGTACATTTTAGGACATTTGCTATTATTTTGTTAATTTTTATTCATCTTGTTTGTTAACCTGCTCTTCTTTGTTCCTTTTTTCATATTTTGTTCATCTGCTTGAGTATTTTGCTCATTTTTGCTCAACTTATTGATTATTTCATTAATTTCTTCATTGTTTTTGTGTATTTTATTTTATTTTATTCATCTTTGCAAATTTTATTGGTTATTGGCTATTTTTGTATTATTTTTCAGAATTTTACTTATTTATTTCCATTCATTTAATTGATTATTTTGTTCATTTTATTGAGCAATTTTTAATTTTCATTCAGCAAATTTATTTTAGTCATCTTTGTTCTGTTTTATTTATCCCATTTACTGCTTTGCGTGTTCGTTTTTTTGTTTTTGCTCATTTATACTTTTGCTTGGGTTTGCCACAGGAAACCGCTAATATATGGACACATGGAGGCATGTGGACGAACAGGTCTTCAGGACGGGACCAGTGTGAATGGCCTTCTCATTCTGCCAGACATTTCTTTGTCTTCATTTTTATGATCTTTTCTTTCACCTTGTTCTAAATGTTGGTAGAATTTGTAGACAACATAGATCCCTCCGTATTAGCGTCGAGTGATAAAATGAGAAGGGAAGGGGATTTATTAGTGCACCACTCTGTTTTTGGCCCTATTTAGCACTGATTTGTCCCTTGTTGTGAGGGTTGTGTCAGGAAGGGCAAAAACCTCTGCCAGATCGAACATGCCAATCATTGGTATTTCGCTGTGGCGACGCCTGAGGGGAGCAGCCGAAAGGAGAAGAAGGGCATTTGACTTTATATTTACTTATTTATTTATTTTACAGAAATGGCACTCAACAGTCCACTCTTTTGATTTGAATATCTTTCATGAACCATTCCGGGTGAGCGTACAAAGCTGTCATCAAAGCTAAATATGGCTCCTTTGGGCAATCAAATATAAACCCTTCAAAAAAAAAAAAAGTCTCGAAACGTTATTTTGCTCAATTAGTTCTCCCCTTTAATAATTAATAATACTAATTGGAATTTTATTTTACATTGTTGGTAAGCCTGATGAGTCACCTGCGCAACAAGGTACAACTTGAAAGGATTATACAGGTAAAATCCCCTGCAATATTCTCCTGCTGGTGTTCACTCTTGTTTTGAGCTTCAAGTGCTGCCAGGTTTGTTCCAGTCACAGGTGTATGACAAGCACCTGATTGGCCCCTAAAAATGTGGTGCAATGTCATGTTCAGTGATGAATCAAGGTTTTGTCTGCAGAAGTTGGACGGCAGGATCAAAGTCTGAAGACGTTGCAGAGAACGAATGCTGCACAAATGGTGACATCTTTCTATGGGGGCAGTGTGATGATGTGGGGTGATATCTCTCTCACAGGCCAAACGCAACTTGTCACCACTGAAGGCAATTGCAATGCAGTGAGACATCAGAACGCCATCCTCCAGGATGACAACGCTCTCACCACTGAGTAATTTGGGAGTGGAGGGGATGCCGTGACTCCAGACCGCAATCTAACTGAACATTGGTGGGATGAGATTTTGTGTGCTGTATGTGCTAGAGTGACCAAACAACCATGCTGCTTGACTTTCATCACCTCCTGGTTGAGGAATGAGATGCCAACCACAGCAGCACATGACCAGGCTGGTGACCAGCAGGAGGAAGAGGAGCCAAGCTGTTCTGAATCTTTGTATGTCAGGTCCCTGACAGTGTAAAAGGAATAAAGTGTAAAAATGGTCAACATGTGTTGTTTTTTTCTTTTTACTTTAGTAGAGTGCACTAATCCCATCTTCCAAGTAACTCAACACAAGAGTGAGTACTGTATCACCAGAGTGAATATACAGAAAAGTCACTCATACAGACCAATATCTGCTGTTTGACTCCCTCCACCCACTGGAACCCAAACTGAGGGTCATCAGAACCCTGCAACACGGAGCACAGGCCGTCCCAACAGGTACCGAGGGCAAAAAGAAAGAAGAGCTCATCAAGAAACTCCTGAAAACCTGTGGTTACCCCAACTGGATCTTTGTGAAAGCTGCCAAAAGGAACAAGAGGCAGACAGATGATACAGAAAAAGATGAGAATCCCATACATGGCTAGTGTGTATGAAATGCTGAGGAAAATTTTCAACAGACACCACATTCCTGTACATTTCAAATCTCAGGACAGGACTTGGCAGTCTACCTGCATCTTAAGCACTAGAAACATTCCTTTGAGGACAACAACTTTTGGATCTTGGCCAAGGAGGATAGGTGGTTTGAGTGAGGATGAAGGAAGCCATTTTTGTCAATCTGAAATGACTCTCTCTGTATAGAGGGGGAGGACTAAGACATAATCTCTCACCCATTTACCATTCTGTTCTTAGGACTCTACCCAACCAAACTGGAGCCAATTTCCTGTGTCATTCACCGTCATCCCATCTCCATTGTCTGGATAAACCTCTAACAACCCTGCCTCTACCAGGGACAGGGACCCCAACAACGCTGTAATGACCCTGGCCAAGGTGAAACTAACACCTCCTAGGATGAAAGGGTGGAGTCCTGAGTCACTGAGTACAAATTCGGGATTTCCGCCTTAGAGCAGTTAGAACTGAAGAAGCTGCCTCAATAGTTAGGGAAACATCTTCAATCCAAATAACCAGTCCCGTCGCCAGAAGAAAACCATGCACTTTGATCCCCAAGGGAATATTGCAGGGAATTCTGACACAATTTTTGTGTCACTACCCACACTTTTAGCTGTGTAGCTCATTCCACTAGCACACAATCCTTGGAATTAGTCACCTTACAGTCTTCTTCTCCTTTCGGCTGCTCCCCTCAGGGGGCGCCACAGCGAAATACCAATGATTCGCACGTGTGATCTGGCATAGGTTTGCTACGTCGGATGCCCTTCCTGACACAACCCTCACAACAAGGGACAAATTCCTTTGATCCTCCCAATAGTGTTGCAGGTTCATTCCTGATAATTCCCATAAATGATCTTTTTATACCTTCGATGAATACAATGCGCTTCCGTACAATAATCACCCCCCAAAATATGAAATCAATGTGTTCAATGCTATAAAGTCACTCACTAGCTCAAGTGCTTTCATTTAGGAGTACGTCTGCTCACCTGCACCCGAGCACCGACTCCACTCCCCGACGCCTCCACAGATCCTCCTCCCAAATATATGAAAAAGGGCCAATTTGACCCACACCAGACAAGGGTCAACAGCACGTGACGACCTCATACATCCTGACCTGTCCATATAAGGTGACTAATCAGGCTTTCCAACGATTGGATTTTATACCAACTAGTATTATTAAACCAGTCAGGAACACCTGACTGGTCCCAGTCCCGTCCGGTCCCAGTCAAACACACCGACCCGTCTCGTTTCTCCCTCTCTTGGTTGTGCCGTGCATTGTGTTGAACTGTTCTGTCATTGTAAGGTCTGAAGTGGTTTTATTTCGACTCTGGGGTCTGTGCATCCTGTGCGCCATTGATTACACACTTGCACTGTGTGTCGACCCCAAGAGATTTCACATGGATAAAAAACCAATAATGCGAAGGCTGCTTTTACAATCTATTTCACGACAGGCCCGTCTGTGACCTTCATACAATGCTTCTACCTAGTGTATTGTTTTAAAGCACAAACAATGACCTTTTTCCACAGGATCAAGGCAGAAGGAAAATGAATAAACAAAGATGAAAATAAAAGTACATACTGGAGTTCACAGTTTCATCATTTTTGTTGATGAAAGCAATGGAATATAACTCCGGTACAAATTGATCCGCTGCACCTCCAGTCTTTAAAAATACTTTATTTAATTAGAACACACTTATCAGTTAATTAATCTACCAGGGTGAGGCGTGCATACATGCTTTGTGGAATTATTGGCTATTGAACCTATTTAATATTTCTTGGAGCACAATTTCATTTCTATTGCATATGTACACTTATTGACCACTTTATTAGGTCCATCTGTACAAATATCTAGTCAGCCAGTTACATGGCAGCAACTCAGTGTACTGTATGTAGGCATGTAGACATCGTGCTGAAATTCAACCCGAGCATCAGAATTGGAAAGAAAGGTGATTTAAGTGAAGTGAATGTGACATGGATGTTGGTGTCAGGTGGGCTGGTGTGAGTATTTCACAATCTGCTGATCTAAAAGGTGTTTTCACACACATCCATCCTGACGTATATCAGTGGTTCAGGCTGGAGGTGTAATGGTGTGGGAAATAATTTTTGGTACACTTTGGGCCCCTTTGTATCAACTGAACATTGTAGGTATAAATGCTTCAACCTACCTGAATATTGTTGCCGACCAGGTCCATCCCTACGTGACCAGCGTACCCATCTTCTGAAAGCTACTTCCAGCAGGATAATGCACCATGTCACAAAGCTCAAATGATCTCATAGTGATTTCTTGAAAATGGCAATGAGTTCGTTCACTGCACTCCAATGGCCTCCATAGCCACCGGATCTCAATCCACGACAGCACCTTTGGGATGTGGCGAACAGGAGATTGACATCATGACTGTGCAGGCGACGAATCTGCAGCATGTTAATATGGAATGAAATTTTTGAGTTTCCCCTTTTTTCAGTTTATACAAGGAGATTTTAATGAAGTTTTCAGTGAGTGTATTTTCCACTTCAGTGTGCAGAGTCATGTTTTATTTAGGTCTGAATTGGAGGAGGATAAGAGCTCACATTCTCTCGGTGGTAAATCACACAGCTGCTCAGAATGAGCACATAATCCGGTTCTGAGTCCTCCCAGACCACAGCGACCTGGTTCACATCTCGCTTTAAATCCATCAGGCTGTTTTTAGGGACACCTGAGACGTGAGGTTGTTGCTGATTTTTTTATTTTATGCCTTTATTGTTGCCCTCAGTACTGCAATTGGTGTATTTGTGATTTATTGTTAAGACCATATTTTGTTGGAAAACTTTTACAGAAGGTAAAATGGTGAGAACCAGAATTCATTTTCTTGGACCAAAGATCCAAAGAAAGACAAACTTTATCAACTTTAATAGAGAGATAATTCATGTGTTAACACATTTTTCATTTTCTTTGAAATGTAAACAGCTATTGCGCGGACAAAAATCACACACATGCTGCAGTATATGTCAACATGATGAATTTCTTTAAGATCCAGAAGACAATCCACAGCTGACAGCCTTTCATATCTGTCCCATTTGATGACCGTTCCTAACCTCAGTTATGAACATGATGAAATAAGATTTGGTTTTTACTCAGGGTTCTCTTCTTTTGTCAGTATGACAAGTTCATATTCTGTCTAATAAAACGGATAATACTGGCACTGAAATCATATCCACTGAAAAACAGGTCAGGGTCAGGTATGGGGGCCACCTCTTGGCCACCAACCACGTCAGCACTGGGCTCATGGACCATGTACCACCGTAGCTGCACTAATGTTGCCTAGGGTCGCCACACTGGCTTCACCCACCGGATCCAATATGATGAACATGATCCACTGGTTGAATCCAACCAAGTGCCTGTAAAAGTGGAGCTGACATTTTTGCATTAAGTAGGTGACCCTCGGCACCCGTGGCATCCTCAGCACCATCTCCTTCTGCACAAAGTCTCGCCAGTGGCCAGAAGGTGTGGCAAACAAAAAAAATGATCAAAAAGGTGTTCATCATCTCGGCCCCTTAATCAGCCTCACAAGACTGTAATCAGACCAGAAGGACGCCGGAGTGAAAACCCAGATCTTAGTCCCAGTTTGTCAAATACAGGCCAAGTTGACGACTGACCTCTGCCTTGAAACTGCCGGAACAATGAATAGCACTGGTGAGACCACAACCTCCACATTTCTTGCCACAGATAGCAATTGAGTTTATAGCATCATCCAGGAAATCTTCAAATGCTGCAAAATCAGGTTACCGTATTTTCCGCACTATAAACCGCACCTGATTATAAGCTGCACTGTCCAAAAATGTCACATTTTAAATTTTTTCCATACATAAGCTGCACCGGATTATAAGGCGCAGTTGCGGCATTCACCCACCAGATGTCGCTGTGCTACAACAGAAGTGACAGTACTGCCTG
>JAQQAE010003542.1:0-20046 GCA_029823295.1 Pseudamia nigra | reverse complement strand
AGGGTAGGCGGCCATCTGCCTCGACCGGTTGGCGTTAGTGGACAGAGGAGAGACAAAAGAAAAGAGTAGAGATAGAAAAACAGATGACACAGACATACACAGGACCACAACCAAAAAACATACATCAAGTGTGTGTGAAAACAAACCTCGACCAAATATAGGAAGCAAACAAAAGCAAGCCTGTGACTGGAGGGTCGCAGGTTCAAATCCCTGCACTGGCAGATCTGGGTGAGAAGGCCACCATCTATCCTCACCCTCATCATCATCACCACTGTGGGCCCCTGAGCAAGACCCTTAATGCTTGAGGCCACCCACCGCATCCCCAGGGCATGGGTTAAATGCATAGGAAAAATTTTATATATATATACACCATTTGCCAAAAAAACATTATTATTGTGGGCAATAGGAAACAATACCACAGATTTGATTAGCGTCTACTACATGGCTACTGTATATCATCTTGAGAATGAAAAGTTCAATAGTTCCTTTCATTGTTTGCTACACAGACTGGTCACCCTCTCCACTGGAACATATGTATTCAGATATGATTGAGTGGTTGAACTCTATTTTTAATTATACACTATTTCATGGTACTGAAATGGGGGAGGTTGGGGTGTGGATTGGTGTGCTTTGTTCTTAAAGCTATGTATTTTTTTATTATTAAAAGATAGACATGACAAACAATCATACACCTGTTCTGAAGGAGTGGGACATTTTGACACTTGAATGGGACGAATCTGGCAAAATTTTTATCACGCCAAAAATGGACACCAAAACCATAAAGAAACAATACTGTGATAGTTGAGTCAGCATCAGCAGGACCTCGATGTCTGTGCTTCTTTCCGCAAATGTCTATGTGTGAACTTTTGCCTCGTCTAAGTCTGAATTTATTGGGAGCCCAGTTTAAAGACAGCGGGCATGGTGTTCATGTAAGGAGAATGCATTTTGTCCTTACAGAGACAGAGATGCAGGACAGGATTTTAAAAAGGCTGCAGCGCCTCGACGCGTCACAGCCGTCATACCAATTTAAATCATGTGTAATATGTGCATGTTCCTCCCCTGCAGGAGGACCAGGGTTATGAAATATTAATGTGGTGCGGGTGAGACTGACAAGCAGCACAGGCCAAGAGAAACACAGCTGCTTTATACAGGGTTTAATGTGGAGCAGTGAACGCCTCAGATAAAGGTTGTAATGTTTGGGCTGTTAGAAACATCCCATTTTATAAAAACCAGTTCATGTGGTTTGTATAAAACTAACAAATCTTTTCATGACTGACTGGTTCCTTGACTAATCATTTGTTTGGATTTGACATAGAAGGAAGTAATAATATATTTTTAATTTTAGAGCCAAAATTCACCCCTTCAAAAACCAGATGGTAGATATCAGCTGCGTCTCCCAAATGTAGGGTTGTGGGACTTTTTTTGTGATTTACCAACTACGATTTTCCTATTTTGTTCATATTTGTTTATGTTATTTATTATTATATTTATAATATAATTATTTTTCAGAGGATATGATAGCTGGGAGTGTGAACCATATTAGCTGAAACTTGCCAAATTTGTTGGCTCTTTTGGATCCAAACAAAGAAAATGTCCACATAACAGCAAGTTTAAATGTAAAAGACAATGGCATGTATTGCATAGACGACATTAAATCAAATATTCACTGAATCAGCAAAATGAAGAAACGTTTGTGGAAACCTGAAAAGTGAAGAAAAGTGAGTGAAAAAAAATAATGTAGAAATAAATAAAATATCCACATAAGGAATCAAAAGACAAAATATTCAAATCAATTAACAAAAATGAACAAAATTAAGGAGAAATGTAACAAAAATGAACAAAAACTAAATAAATTAAGAAGCACTATGAATGGAAATGAGGAAAATAATTGAGGAGGCTATCAAAGATTGACAAAATTATGAAAAAAAAAATCCCCAAAAAATGAATACTAAATAAATAAGACCCATTGTAAATGGTGAAGTATGAAATGAAGTAATGAATAACATGAAGATCAAACAAAATATCCACTAATTAATAAAATTAAAAAGATAAGCAAAAAAAATCAATCAACACATCTAAGAAAAAAATAATCAGAAAAATTGGGCAAAATTAATGTAGAAAATGAAAGGAAATGGGCAAAATAATTGAAAACTTGATCAAAAATCAACAAATAATTTAAAAAAGGAACAAACTCCTCAAATTGAGCAAAAATTAACAAGCCTATGTTTAAAATGGCAGGTCTAGACTGAATATAATCAGGGACACTAACTACATAAAGCTGATTGTACATTGTACAAAGGGGAAAAAATATCATACAGACAGGATAATTATTAAGTCAGCTGATAAAGTTAATATGAAGACCTTCCTATGCCGGGGTGGGTCAGATTCTTTGGCATCTTCGGGTTTTGCTGCTGCCTGTATATGAGTCAGATTAGGGTTTGTCTTCATCAGACCTCCTCCTCTTCCCCAGGGTTGCATGTGTTTGCTCTGGTCCTTCATGAATTCAGAACAGATGTGATCTGCGGCTCTGTGGCTTCTGTGCATTCTGCTGTGCCCGTGTTGAGCTGAGTGACAGGCTATGGTAATATAGGACAGATGCTGCTCCCGCTGAGTCTTAATCTGAAATTACAGTAGCACGGGAGGACTTTGAAGGCACCACGATGTGTAGGTGCATTCATTCACTAGGTCTCCACTGAGACATCAGCCTCTGATTTGTACGTGCAGATTTCCCACACAGTTTTATAGACATTTCCAAAACCTTCCCGTGACTTTCACATCATTTCTATGGGCACTCCTGATTTGTATGTAGATGTAGTAAGTGCCTCAGAGGAAGATGATGACTAAAATTGTAATTTTTCTCCGCACAAATCCAAACTAATACAGGCAAGCATGCAGTTGCAGCTTTAAAGTTGAAAAATGTGCATATTAGGTCAAATATCAGTGGTAATTAAGACCTGACAAATTCAACTGTAAGACTTTTTTTTGTCTCAGGTCCTATTTTTTCTTAATTTAAAGACATTCAAGATGTTTAAAGGACCTGTAGTGTTCTGTATCAGCTGAATAAACTTGTATGGTAGCAAATATGCAGGCAACTAAAGCACTCATCTTACATTTGTCCTGAGAGAGACATATGCATTGAGATGATGATTTACTACCTCCATCTGTTTATTTTACATTTAGGATTTTAAAACATCCAATGAATAATCAGTCACAACTAATATGTGCGAGTGCCATCTGCTGGACAGAGGGCCACATTACAAGTAATTCATCAGCTTATAATGCACTTCTGTGGCTCTGTGCATGTTGTTAAACTCAAATGGATACATCAGTCTTCACGAAACTTGCTATGTTGTTTAAGTGCATATAAAGCATCTTCCTTAAGTTCTCTTAGTCTGCTTTAACACTGCCATAACATGAGAAATCCATGTTTTGCCACATGCATTCACCTTAACACTGCCTATCAAGTGATCCTGTTAAAACTGACAGCACCTTTATATTTACCAGGTAGAATACACAGGATCAGGACTTATCAGACAAATTTTTCAATTCCTGGCCCGGGTCCTTTGTATAATAGGCATAATAATAACAAGCATGAGCATAAAAACTGATTCCAATGTACATGGATAGGACAATATCACCGCTATGATTTCAGTTCCGCGAGTGAGTGCATGGCCTTGTGCACCTGTGTTGACTGGCAGGTCACCTGTCTAGTCATGTACCATGGTCCACGACAAACTATGGGATGCTAGCTAGTTTCCGGCACCACTGGTTGCACCTTCAAGTGAGTGTTTCTTACTATAATCAGGATTTGTACAGTCGTTGTAGTAGCACTAATAGGACTACTGATTTCGCACAGGACAGCTGATGCTCTAAAGCACATTAAAAAGGCAAGAAATAGCACAATTTAACTCTTGGACAAGGTACTCCTGTGACCTGAAAACTGTTCCAGGTGAGTGCCCGGTGAACCTGACAGAGGGTTTTTAGACATGATTTGATGTCATATGGGGGTCTTCTTGGAGTGCATTCCAATGTCCAAAGTAGATTTAAGCTGTTTTGTTGGGAATGTGCAAATGTACACTTTACTAATCTTAAGGGTTGACAAATTGCCCCCAACCCTGCCCCAAAAACAGAGGTTTGGGTTCAACCAAACTGGTTCTCGAGTCCCATCCCTATCTACAGGTGGTTCTCGTATACAGGAGCAACAGATTTAAAATGTCAACAAAATTACTGGATAAATTATGTTTATTGAATAAAACATAAAACATTCAAACACCTGTGAAACACACCAATAATAAACTTTTGAAGCACATGTAGAGACAACAATGTAACATTCAAGATTATATACAAGTATAAATAGAGAAAAGAAAAACAGTGGGTTTTCACTTTGGCTCTTCAACTTTTCATTAGTGTTGAAAATGTTTGTATCACTACAGAAATATTGTGAATTATTTGGAAAAAAAAGTCCATTCACAGTCAAGTCAGGTACTCTAGTATAAGCTGTAACCTTGGTAAAATGTGCTCTCAGTGGATGGATTGTTGATGGATTCCTCAGAGACACTGCTGGGATTTGTTTTAATTCACTACATGGACAAAAGTATGTGGACATGTGACTGTTGAATCTACTGGAAACATGGAGAGCTCTTTAAAATTCAAAGAATCACTATCATATCTGACCCATTTTTGGTCATTTTGGTAATGAGCACTAAATAAATTAACAATATAGTCAAGAAAAAGAGCAAAAAATATGAACAATAACTGAACAAAATAATCAAAAAAGAAAGAAAAATTAATATAGAATCAACAAAAATGAAGAAAAAAAATCATTAGTAAAACAGTAAAGAAACAGTTCCACCTTGAATTCTCTCTCCATCGGCTTATTGATTATTTTATGCATTTAATAAAATTTTATGCCCATTTTATTTCATTTTCAGTTTATTAAATCGTTATTTTTGTTCATCTTGTTGATTATTTTGTTAATATCAAAACTATTTTTTGTTTGTTTCATGATTATTTTATTTATTTCACTTTATTTATTACATTATTGACTTTTTTGATGATGCGGTTAGTTTAGTTTATTGATTATTTTATATTGATTATTTTGTTCATCTCAGTTAATTTTATTATTATATTCAATGTTTTTGTTCATTTTTGTTCAGGTTAATTTGCATGCACATACATCTGCCCATACAGTGTTTATAGCAAATTCCTGCAGTACCATAGTTGGCCACGAGAGGGCAACTACTGCAGCCGTTTCCACTTCAGACACAATCTGGTGTGGACCGATCGCTCTCCTGAATCACAAGACATCCTTCTGAAAACTGAAAATCTGTGAAAGTAACATATAATTAGTTGAATAAATGTTGTGTGTCAGCAGTAATCTGAGCATGAGAAGTTCAGAAATGTGTTTATTACTGAGTCTCATTATTAGGACAGAAATGGACGAAAAAATTGACAAAAACACAAGGTAATCAACAAAATGAATAAAAATGAAAAATATGGTAAACAAATATGGACAAAATAATGCATGACATTATTGACAAAATCAACATTATCATAAACACTCAACAAATGAACGGAACAATAAATACTGTACAACATTCAAGAAATGAACAGGAAAATAAAGAAAGCAAATAAAAATTTAATTTTATAAGTTAAACCGAACATGAACAGATGAACAAAATAATCAGCTAAATTTATAAAAAAGTAAAAATTTAACCAAAAATATAATTTAAAAAAATTTATCAAAAAATAATCATAGGATATAAAGAATAAAAATCTCTCTTAAGTACATCTGAGAAATGACCGCTTCACTCCCTCATTGTGTTTTTCTAAAGTATTTTTTAATTATACAGTATTTTTATTGTTTAATGTGAAAACCAGCCTACATTTAAAACAGAGCATGTTTGCTTGCCTTTATGTCATTTTTGTGTGTTTTATGTCATCTGTATGTTTTTGCATCTTTTGCTAACTAATTAACCCCACAAATAATCATGGTTTCTTCGCCTAAAATCTATTAAAAAAATATGATTATCTATAAGCAATTATCTATAATGACCGATTTGAACATTCTTATTGTTTGGACCTTTTTTAGTTGTATCCTCACCTGCCACATTAACTCTGGAACATGCCGATGACAAAGGCGCAGACCCCCTGCAGGGACCTCCAGCAGTAGAGCCGGGCTGCCCTCTTCGGATGGCTCTCTGCAGCAGCCGGAGTGGGCTGTGTTCTGGGATGGAGTCTGTTGTTGGGTCCAGGGTGTGGTCTCGTTTGTTGCGTGGTCCTTACTCTCGGCTGAACCTGAACAGGCAGCCTCGATGCTTCTTTGGGGGAAACGGGCCGAGGCTGGGGTCTGGGCTGATATGGTGGTTTTGGAGCCGTCCTGGAGATGGGTCACACATACATGTGTATATATATATATATCGTATGGCTGAACCAATTTAGATGAAACTAAAGAGAGCCATCTCTCCAATTTTTGGGATATGTGGTGCAGCTCCTTTTCAATAGGGGACAGTATTACTTGAAAAGAAAAAAGCGCAATGCCTTGGAGGTATTTGAATCCGTTTACTTGAAACTTGTCATAGTTATTCATCACTTAAAACTCCTCATCGTGTTAACTTTTGGAAAAGTGGTACTGCTTGTTTCAACAGAAGAAGCAATAGTTCCAGTGTGTCTGAACTAATTTACTTGAAACCTGCTATAGTTATTGATGACTATAGAATCTCTATCCTGTCAACTTTTGGGACAAGTACTACTGCTTATAGCAAGTAAAGAGTCAGAATTCTGCCATTTGATAGTGTCCTTTGTCGGCGGATACCTTGTGATCGTGGACAATTGAACAACTTTAGTCTATTTTGAGTTAACGCTACGAAGCTACTGTGTATATATATATATATATAAAATAATAAAAAATAATGGCCTCAATTCTTTTTTCATCTTTATATGCCTTAAATGCATTTTTAAAGATTGTTTTCTTCTTTTGCATCTTTTAATGTTGTTTCTACCTTTTTGCATCTTTTATCTTTTTGCATCATTTTATGTAATTTTTTTAGCTTTTCTGGTGTTTTTTTTTTGTCCTTTTTATGTATTTTGTGTTATTCCTGTCTCTTTTGTCATTTTCATCCTTTCATGTCTTGTGTCTTTTTGCAGCTTTTTTGTCTTTTGTCATATTTTACACCATTTTCACTTGTTATTTTACATGATTTTTTGCCTTTGCATCTTTTTTGGTCATCTTTGCCTTTCTTTGTGTTTTGTGTTGCATTCAACTTTTTGTGTCCTTTTATGTCCTTGGATCTTTATCATGTTTGTACATCTTCTATGTATATTTGTCTCCTTTCTGTTACTTTTTGTCTTGTTACATCTTTTACTAATACCTAAATCAGGAACAGTTGAGACAATATGGAAAATCCAAACTAAAAAATAATAACGTTCTATTAAAATTTACTTTGATTTGTATTTCATTGTAGACAGTATGAATTCAATTTGCATTATGTATGTCTGGTCAATATCATTTTACTTGAAACAAACATGTATCCCTCAAATCAGTCTGCAGAACATTTTGAAAATGACCGATCAATTATAGGGCTAAAATTTAGTTAAAATCATTCAGAACTAACCTGATCTGAAACAACCTTGAATAAACCTACATTTTGTTGATTGACACGTTTAACCAACATAATTAATATCTTATGCAGCCATTTTGCTACCTGGAAGTATCCATCTGAGACTGGGACAACGAACCGGGGGAGAAGACCATCTGGGCGTCGTCGCTCGCTCTCCTGCACATGTGTGGCTTAATCACCCTGGGAGCCTGGCAGGCGTTGTAGAGCTTCCTGAGCCCCCACATCATCTGGACAAAGTAGTGCCGAGGGTTTTTGTTGTAGGAACGGCAGGTGTACGGCTTCCCCACGTATTCGCACTGGTACGAGCGCTTCCCCTCGCAGGACAACTTCAGCTTGGTCAACTCCCCCTGGCCAGTGATGATCATGGTGCATGAGTCCCGCGCCTTTGTGTTGAATGTGATGGGCTCATTCCAGATGTTTGATCTCTGAGCTTTAGCTGCATAAAACGAGCAGGCGAGCAGGAGCAGCAGAACGCAGCTGACCTGAGTCCGCATGGTGTCAGATTGTGTCAGAGTGTAAGAGGAGGTTAAAGAGACTGATCCAGCTCACGGCCCGCCTGCTTTTTATTTGCAGGCAGAGGGAGAGTCCAGGATACAAAAAACAGCTAAACGTTCAGACAGACGGGGACCAACAACAGCTATATTTGTCCCCAGGAAGCAAAGACCGCATGTCAAACCAACCTGTAGGCTGGTGATGATGTTTACAGTTGACGTTATGTAAGAAGCACATGCTGTACTGCCACACTTAAAGAAATTTCTCCAAAAACCTCAGTTATGTCAATTATACCTCATATAATTTCTTACACCTTAGGGTTTGTATAATCACACAAAACGTATTCTTCAAATTCCTCCTGTGCTTGTTAGGTCTGTCATTAGGTGTAGTGTTCGGGGTTGACTGAGTCGTCCTCTCTTAGTATCATATGAATTTGCCCCCTCAATGTAACAGTTTAAGGCTGTGCTTGGTGTTGCCTTGATGCAATGTCCCACACTGAAGGCATCATTTTATCAGCCTAATGAAATTACCTGTGTTACGGAGACACTCGTGGGCTGTAAATGATCAGGTATGAATGTACTGTTTGTGTGTTTCTGTAAATTAGACTTTTTGTATTGTACTATTTAGTCTTACCTATATCTAAATGTGAGAGATTTTATAAGATACGAGTTATTTTCTCATTCTGTAATTTGCTCTTGTAAGGCTCCTCTCCTCTTCTTCAGCAAATAGTCTGGCAAAAATCTGCAGGGCTGGGTTTTGATCGACAGGTCAATGTGACAGCACTCATCTGCAGAATCAGGTGGGGTTGTCCTTTGTAGCCTCCATTTGTACATAGTTAAACTTTTTTTGACTGTTTGTGGTTTATAATGTGAGCTTTGACTGAACACAAATGCAATGTCATAAAAAAGCAGAATTCTGTATTTTTTTGGATTGAGGTTGATTTTTGGCAGTGTGACCCTAAATGCATCATTCACTCATTTCTGTGAAGATGATGTGAAACGGAAGGACACATCCCACATGTAGACTGTGAAGATAGTTTAGGTAACATTAAGGTCTTGTAAATCAGATTCACATTTATTTATTTTACCTGGACATAGACATGCATACATCTGCACAAGAATTTGAAGTTGTTTTACCACCCGTCCAGTTAGCTTCTTAAATTTTCACTCAGTTCAGTTAAGACTGACGCTGAGACCAATGACATTTTTATTTAATTTAATTTATGCTAGTTTTGCTCCATGCATGCTTCTTTCTCCATCCTACATAGATGTACTCAGAAAAGGTTTAACTTGAGTTGTGGAGTACCTGTTAATTAAAAATGATTTGTTGTACGTCTGAGGGTCGACTCAGTGAAAACAGTTGCAACCCCTTCAGGTTCTTACTTGTTTTAAAAGGCAGTTGTATTCACAGCCACACAGCCCAGCCTATCATTTTCTCTCCAAACATAAACACGAAGAAACGTGAGGAAGAAATCACTCACACATGACTGCAAGGGAGAAGGATTTATGTGAACATGGGGGTTGCTTTACTCGTGCATCTCTGGATCCTTCTATAAATTTACAGCATCAAACATTGTGTTCTGTCGAATTGTTAATGCATCAATTTGTACCTTTTCAATGTTGGTTCACAAAGGATGCACAAAATGTTGTGAAAAATGTATAAAAGTGGTCAAACTAAGCACTATAATTATAAAATTAAGCAAAAATTAATCAATATTTACAAAAAAATTTAACAATGAAAACAATGATCATAAGTGAACTAAATATGAAAGTTAATAAAATACTCAAGAAAATGAACAGAAATAAAAAACGTAATGAAGAAAATAACCAAATATCAAGAAAATATGCAACAAAAATGAACAAAACAACCACATAATCTAATGGTGAACAACAATCAACTAAAAATGATCAGAAATATGTGCAAATATTTACACAAAAATTATGAAAATGTACAAAAAGCAACAAAACAATCATGAAAACGAACCATTTTAAAAAATAATTGCGAATATGGACAAAAATGAACAAAATCATGAAATGTTCTTGGTAAGTTCTTTTTTCGTTTAAGCACATTTCCTCGATTATTGTTCATTTTGTCAATTAAATGATCATTTTTTGTTCAGTTTAGTTTGTTTTACTGATACAGTATTTTATTCATTTTTGCTAGTTTTTTCATTATTTTGTTTATTTTGTTGCTTTTTACATTTTTTAAAGCTTGAATATTTTCTTTTTTTTTGCTGATTTTTCAGTCCTTATTATTATAAAGCTTATTCTTTAAGATTTAAACAGAAATGCATGAAAAAGCCATGATTCATGTACAGTATTTACTTTCCATAAAAAGTCAAATCAGTTTACATTGAATTTTTATGCTTGGAGACAGAATATTTACCTTTGGGTTTTTAAACTGAAAACGCCTGGAGGGCACTGTACTGATTTATGGGATAATCACCATTATTGAGGGAATCGATAAACCATATACTCTATAAAATAGGACAAAAAAGACTAAGTTAAAATAAAAAGTCTGCTCCGTTATATATGCTGGTTTACATTTAGTAGATGTTCCTCTTTTTAGTAAGGACATTACTTTTCTTTTTAATTCTGGATACCTTTATGTGGAGTTTTTTGGATTTTTGTGGAGTCTTGCTGGCAGTTTCAAACTTAAAAATGATTCAGAACTGGGGGAACGATGCATTATTGTTGACTCAGGACTGTCAGCACAGTATTTAATCATTACATGAGGACAATACAGGCAATCCCTGTTCCAATGCTAAACACTAAAGAAGAACACAGTGGATAAAAGTGATAATCCCCAGGCTGGGTGGACGGTACATTTAAAGATACAGAAGGACCTACTGATTTTACCATCGGTCCTGCCTCACCTGTGGTAATGACACAAAAAAGCAAGCTGAATGAGAAGGAATGAGATTTCTGTGCAAGGCATCTAATAATGCAGAATGATTTGCATCGAAGTCTGTAGGTGCTGAAACAGTCTGCACATTGCTGCAGAGTGGAAAGCGGATGGCGTATTCATATCTTGCCTCAGTGAAAATACCCGCTTTCCACCATGCACCCACGCCTCTGAGATAACAACCCGCTGTTCGGTGCTGAAAGCGTGTTGGTATTAAAATAAGACTTTCGCCTGCTATTTTCCACACAAAAACACAGCTGCGTCATTGACCTGTCTTACGTTGATTGGGGCACCTGTTGAGGCAGGTTATGGCCCTGTCAAACCTTCAGGAAGTGGTTGCACACAGGAAGGCCTGGTTGTCTCTGTCCCCTCTTAAACATACTAAATGGTTTGGAGAATGTATGGAGTGAAAGGGAAATTTTCTCTAAACCACTAATTGTTTTTGCCTAGTTTTGCCTTCATGTGTTTCACATCTATTTAAATAGGGATAAGTTGGTATGCGGTTTTGTGGATATTGCTTATTCACTTGTTGTTCTTTGCATGAGAAAACCTCAGAATGAAACTCATGGAAGATAATCATCTGCTATTGAAAATAGCTGACCAGTAACACAACCCAGAGGGTTCTGGCCAGCAGCGCT
Source organism: Pseudamia nigra (assembly GCA_029823295.1). NCBI lineage: Eukaryota > Metazoa > Chordata > Actinopteri > Kurtiformes > Apogonidae > Pseudamia > Pseudamia nigra. The sequence goes on along the minus strand of JAQQAE010003542.1, from coordinate 8,393 downwards.
GGCACCGCGGAGGAATGTGCCTGCTGTGTTAAACCCTTAATATACACACTGAGCAAGTACACTGACTTGTATTACGTGCCATTTGTTTTGGATAAAATGGGTCTACATGTAGTTTAAACACACTCTGAGGTCTGTATGTTCAGTACAGTCAGTCCCAAACATATAGTGTACTTAAAGGGACATTTACACCCTCCTTGTTTAAATAAATTATGTGGTTTAACTTAGAGCTGGGTATTTATCCCAAAATATTATCATAGTGAACAGCTTGATGTCAATGTAGATATTTATTCCAAAAGATGTCAAATTTCAGCTTATGTTTAAAGGCTGATTCTTGGTCTTGGGAAAAAGTGAAGATTTATTTGGTAAGTATTTGCAAACAGTAACAGAATGTGAAAATGTTGCAGCAGAACAAAGCAAGATGCAACAAGACAAAAACACAGAAATACTTAAATGTGATGTGATAAGACACAGCAAGGGAAAACATTGTAAAATCTTTGTTTCTTTTAAAATTTTGATTCAGTTCATTCATTCAATTATGAATCAGTAATTTGCTGAGTAAATCAAGGTAAATAAATGAGCACCATATAAGTTTTTATTCAGCAACATTTAAATGTAGCTGAAAATGAAACCAAGATAAACCCTAAAAACAAAATGTATGTCACAGGAATGACAACTGTTTTATTACCTTGCCCTAGTTTAGCTAATATGTATTTACTCTTAGTGTTAGTTTCATGGTCACGTTACCACAAATAAAAACACTCTGTCTTCTTTATGTAAACACTAAAAGCCTTTTACTGTACATGAAGCTGAGTGTTTCCCAAATATTTTCAGCTCAAGAACCAAAAGATAAATAAATGAAGCACCTGCACAAGCCTCCATAATAGGTGGATTCCATTACATTTTTACACTTTAAATGTAACACATGCAAAAGAATGACGATTTAACTTTTAACAATCTACCGGTAAGCAGCAAATCAACAAAATAATCCATGAAATACACACAAAAAAATGAAATGCGTAAACAAAATAATAAATAAAATGAATATAAAACTGGATCAGAACATAAATTAACAATATAACAAACTGGTGACACAATAAAATACCTTTGGGTCCAGACCATAATTTTGGGGCCTAAATAAATCATTACTTAAAATCATTCTCTGTAATGATGGTTATAAGCATCAATTCATAAGTATTAAGAATGACACAGAAGTAAGTACATGAATTTCAAAGTTTATTCACAATATTATACACACTCTGTTTACTGCCACAAATACTCTTCAGTGCCCATTGATGGAGCATCACAGTCAAACCAGTTTCCAGTGTATCTGTTCTATCCTGACGGCATTCACCCAGGATTTGGATACAAACTGTATCTAGTTTAAGCACTTAGTAAAAACCATAACTCTTTCCCCCCAGAACAGATCACATCCTCACACGTCTGGCACACAGATGCAGAAAAATGTCCATCTTAACAAGCAGAAATGAAGGAAGCAACTAAATACAGCCACGGAAGGCAGCTTATTTTACTTCACACTATATCGCACAAGATTTTATTGCAGGATGAACGCATGTAAACTGTAGCTAATGTAGCTACATGTAATGGTAAAGAGACTAGAGACAGCATCTCAGTAGCCTGATTCATAAAGTCAATTATTCAATGTTATTTAAACTGTCACAATGGAAATAAAAGCTGGCATGAAGTGATGCCAGCTTAATGTTAAGGGTAGCGCGCTGATCAAACAGCTAGCACACGTTTCTCGATGTCACTTTTTGAGCTGTCACAATGCAACTAATTTATTAAAAGAAGCCTGATGCTTACTAATGGGTTTGCGGTGTTAAATGATACAAATTTAATGCCAATGCTATCTGGATGAATAGCTAGCATTCCAAATAATCACAAAGTTGTGTATTTTGATGATTTATGAAGTCAGTTTCTTAAAATCAGTTTTCAAACTTACAAAAGAAATAAAAAAAAGATACAAAAGAAGCGTAGTTACAAGATATTTATGGTTAGTGTCTGTTGTTGGGCTAACTGACACAGCCTTGATGCCAATGCTAGCTGGATAAAAAGCTAGCATTGAATATAGGCCCAAAAATACATTTTTGGTGACTCATGGCATCACTTTTTTTCTTATGCCAGTTGCACACAGAGAATCACGACTGATCCCAACTCAACTCTGAGTCCATTCGTCTGGTACATGATTGAACGTACCTCGCACACAGCTGCACATTGACACGACTCACGCCTGGTAACTGGCGCCATCTATCGACAGTAAACTTCGATTGCATCGTGACACGTATTGTTCACATGTCCAACAATGATAAAAGTTGTGAAGTCGACTCGCGACCGCTGCACATCACCAAGACCGAGTCCTGGCGATTCAACATGTTGAATCAGCACGATTTCTGTCGGGACAGTATTAAGACTGAAAAGTCTGGGTCGGGAACCACAACTTAGATGCTAATCCTATTTGAATAAATAGCAAACATGCAAACTTACTGGTGTTTTTGGTGATTTTTGGAATCACATAATTTCTTAATTTCAGTTACCAAACTGAAAACAGATACAGGAAAGAAAGAAACATTCTAAGTCTTAATACATACAGTTAGCTTTGTTTGACAACTTTGACGCTAATGCCAGTTGCATCAAATATAACTGCAAAATACATTTACTGTATTTTGGGGATTTTACAGAGTCCCCTTTTTGATGTTAGATTTCAAAGTGACAGTGGAAAATAGAAGATGAAAAAATGACTACTTCATGCGTACTGTTACTGTGAAGTAGGTTTCTTGCTAATGTTGATCAAATAAGTAGTATCGAAGGTAAGTCCAGCGAATTCTATTTTGAAAATAACCAAGTTAAATGAGAATAAATTCAAACCTTTAATATTTCTTTGAAGTTGGTTATTTTATTCATTGCCAAGTTTAATATAATAGAAATGCTTGTGTTTTTCTCATTTTACATATTCTTTAGAGATGCTTTTCTTACTGACTCGTAAAAAAATACTTTAATGTGCTAGGATGGATATTTTTTCACTGTGTATCATTATGAGCTGTGTAAACCAAAGCATATTCCTACAGGCATTCTCCTATTCGATTGACGGCGCTAACTTGATCAACACATGGATTGTCAAATTTTCCACCATTGTTACAACGCTGACAGCAGCCACAAATGCAAAAGTAACGTGTAAACATGGAGGCGCGTTGGTGGGGGAACTGGATTGGGTTGCCAAATGCTTTAGGGACAGACTTCAGCAGAAATATCTCCTAACAGACATGTGAAGCAGCGTAAAATAAAAATAGCTTTTGAATACATTCACTGGTTCAATAGCTTCTAAATGTATCCACAGCTACTATGGGGTTTTAAAAAGCAGAAACAAATGAAGTACATTATTTAATCGACCGCTAAAGACCTGAGACCTAAAAGTAAAAAAAAAAAAGGATTTGGCTTGAGAAAGAAATTCTCCTCTGTAAATGTATCACCACTAGGAAAAAAAGAAAGATCTCATTAAAAAGGTCTGGTTAGTGACTCAACATAGTAACTGGTGTTGTTAATCATTTAATTTACTAAGGAACAATTGACACACCTGACACTTTTACCAGAGTACATGATAAAACAGATAAGCTCTGTTTTGAGGTAAAAATCACCCAAAGTACTAATACACAAAAAAAAAAATACACTTGGATGTTTTGATGTACAGTATTTTTTTCCAACTTGAATCACAGGAAGTTGAAGCCAGTGGCCAGTTTCATAAAAGTATTTTAGATTTATCTTGATCAATTGTTTAACTCTCAGATTAGTCTGATGCAGTTTCAGAGAGTTTCACTTATTTTAAACCTAATGAGTTAGCAATCTTCAATCCAAATATACGGCAAATTTTGAACAAATTGTGTGACAGTCTGCAAAAGAAAATGCAAATGTTTCCATCCACCACCATTGTGTAAATAGTAGTAGATACTACATCTTCATCATCATGGATTACAATTTGCTAGTATAATTAACAATCTGAGCTACTGAGTGGGATTTAGTCCAAAAGAGCGTGGTTCTAGTTTTAGCCAAAACTGATTTTCTGATTTGGAAATCTTTTAAAATTTTCCACAGTTGGTCAAAGTTTTTGTCAGTATTTGTTTGTGCAGCTTGTTATACACGATTACATACATATAATTTCAGCACGGTTTACCTCTGATATGGCATTTATGATTGTTTCTTGTATTGATCCAGTGAATCAGTAGTTTTCCTTTTTTTTCTAAATGCCAACATGTAATATGAATAATATGAACTAAGTTGAAAATTTTTGAAACAGGTTTTCAGTTTAAAAAAATCTTCCTTCTTTTATTCTACCCAGAATTCAAAATACCGTTAGAGCATAGGTAGGAATTGTTATTATGGTGGATTTCAACCAAAATGCATGAAAAACACTCAAGTAAACATGGTCAGCTTGGCCAACTAAAAATTGAAATTGTAGGAAAATATATTTTTAAAAAATCATAAGGACTTTGTAGATCTAAATTGAAAAATGCAAATCATTATGTTGACTCCGTTTTTTTTTTTTTTAAACCTCTGTAGCAGGTGCAGCTCTACTGTGTGCTACAGATGGCTGATTTTTACAATGTTACAGTAGCTGTGGGTGGATTTTCCCTAAAACAGGAGCGTAGTCTGTGATCGTGTCAGGGTCAAACACACATCTGAAAGGCAACCAGTCATTTTCCAATGTGTCCCCACCCAGCAAAGATGATAAACTCTCACAAAAATTGTAAACATTATCAAAAGTGATGCTTAATTTGTTCAGTTGTACATCCATGAACAGTCCATTTCTGTAATTTCACAATCACTTTAGCAGTTACAGTACATGTCCACCAAGCTACAGTTTAAAAGGATGTTACATAACGTTGACTTGAATAGAGCTGGGCGATGCAACAAACTCTTCTCACAATAAGAATTTTTACTTCTGTTGATTTGAATCACAGTTAAAGTCAAATCATTATTTTATTATTTGTGATTTTAACCTAGTAGCAGCACAAGCAAAAAGATGACAATGATGTAAACCAGCAACAGAAACCAAACAGAAGCCATTAAACGGCAAAAATGTCAGAGGGAAATTATATAGAACACCCTAAAGCAATACAAACAAAATGCAAAAATCTATAAAAATATGAATGCAGGCAAAAAAGAAGCCAAAAAGGACAGAAAAAGACAAAAATGTAAAAGATGATCTTTAAAAGATTTTGTTCATTTGATTTATTTTAAATTGAAAGCTAGATAAAAAACAATACAAAAGCTGCTATTAGATGGAAGCTGTGAAAAAGACACAAAGGGATGAAAACGTCTCTCTGATTTTGTTTTTTTTTTAAAGCACGTTGGCTTTCACAGAATTTCAAAATAAATCAGACATACAAAACCCGAGCGCTTATCATTATAAATACAAAAAGGCTAGTTTGGCGCTTATAACTTCTATTTCATGTAGTTTAATCGAATGATTTTGTTGATTTGATTCATTTTTGATTTGATAAATGTTCATAAAGCCAGATGAAACGGCACACAAGATGAAGAAAGTCTAAAACACATTTTCTCTATGATGTAGATTTTTTTAAAAGTATGCTGGTTTTCTTAATATTAAATGATCAAAATCTGAAAATTAGTCAACTCTTAGAAAAGTAGCCTCTTATGTGCACCGCTCTGACTAATCGACGAGTTGTGCACATACCTACCAATAAATTATTATAATGTATCACAATATGGAATATACACATAATTATTGATGTATCACCCAGCTCTAGATGTGAAGGGGTGCATCCGTTTCAAAAGCAGAAGATAAAAACTGAACCGACAGGCCTTTACCTTCACTCACCTCGCAGCTACTGATTGGTTAAATACAAAAATGAACAGGCATCACAGTTATTGTCGCATCCTCTGGCTTTGTTTTCTGTCAAAGCAAATGTAAACGTAGACGAAGCAGTCCTTTGAGAAACAGAGTCTGGCTCAGATTGAAGGACAAGAGGTTTTGTTTGTTTGTTGTTTGTTTGTTTATTTGAGGGGTCGGAAAGGAGGACAGCTGGTAGTTGTAGATCTCGGGTGGTTTGGTTGAAGATGAGCTCAAACGAAGGACAGGGAATGTCCTGTTGTCTCGCCGAGTCTTGTCTGGTCCCGGGTTTTGTGAAGCACAGAGCTGGAAAAACAAAGAAATGGTCATTAGGAAAAATACACTTCACACATTTGGACACAGGTCTTAGTAAAAATAATCAAGAAAATGAACAAAGCAAATGAAAAAATGTGAAAATGATCAGAAAAAAAGGGCAAAATAATCAAGGGAATACACAACAAATTAATCAAGAAAGTCATGAAAAATGAACAAAAGTAAATTGAATAATAAAAAATGAACAAAATAAATAAAATAAATATAAAAAAATAAATAAAACATGAATAAAAAGTATACACAAATGAACCATATAATCACACTACAGAAAAAATAAGAAAATCAGCAAAAATGAATGAAATAATCAAGAAAAGTATAAAATAATCTGAAAAAAGTGCAAAACAATCAAGAAAATAAAGAAGAAAATGAATGAATAAACAAGAAAATGAAGAGCAAAAAATGAACAAAACTGAATGGAACAATCAAAAATGAAAAGGCAACATGAACACAAACGGACCAGATAATCACAATAAAGAACAAAATAATCAAGAAAATGAACAAAACTGAATGAAATAATCAAGAAAATTGGGAAAATAATCAGAAAAAGGAACAAACTAAAATAAAAGCAAAGAGGGATAATCAGGAATGGAAGAAAATAAACAAATGAAAAGAAATAATTATGAAAGTGGTCATTAATGTACCAAATAATTACAGTAAAGAATAAAATAATCACTAAAATGAATGAAATGATCAAGAAAATTGTGAAAATAATCAGACAAAAAAGAGGAAAAAAATGAAGGAACAATCAAGAAAATGAAGAAAAATTTGCAAATGTGAATGTAATGATCAAGAAATGGCCAAATAGATCATGAAAACAAAAAAATCTGATATAGTAAATTTACAAAATACATGTAATCAAAAACAAAAAAACTAATTAAGAAAATTGTTCCAAAAGAAAAAGTATATTCAGAAAAATGAAGCAAATACAGTAATAAGAAAATGAAAAAAATCAAAAACAAAATAATGAAGCAAAGAAGAATATTCCAAATAATAAATGAACAAAAATTGAGAAAATAAATGGACAAAATTTAAAAAACTACAAATGATCAAAATAATAAATGTACATCATTGGTTGATTAAGAACAAACACACAATGCATGAGAACACAGAGTTTACACATTACTGCTCTACTTTGGTTTCAGTTTTAGTTTAGTCTCACTCTTCTTATTCTTTCTGTAACATAAACCTTGAAACCTGAAGATGAATGTGTTGAAAATCTACTTAACTGCCAGTTTCAACTTCACTGATTAACATGCATTATTATTATGGATTTTTAAATTGAAACAAATAACAGCAATCTTCAATGTGATTGCACCATCTCACTTGTTTGTAAAAGAAATCCATATATCTCATTTAAAAGTTAACTCCCTTTTTCATTACTGCTGTTTTACCCTGATAAAACACTCTATTTAAGTAATATTGTGGTTGGTAAATGCATCTCTTAACCCAGCATTCCTCAATATTGATCCAATAAAAGAAACTCATTCATTGCAGCAAATTTAACCAAATATAACTTACAATGCTGTGGTTTAACTCCAGTTTTCGAGGGCACTGAAAAGACAAATATTAGGGAGATATTAATTATATTTCAGAACATACTGCATGCAGTGAACATTTCAAAAAGTGCTGTGTTGTTTTTTTTTGTCTCTCTTGAATGGCCCAGGAGATGAATGCAGCCCTGACTGGGATGTGAAATAAAAGCGTGCAGTTAATGATGATTTACACAGGAATTTACAAATCCTCATTGTGCATTTTCAGATGTGCCCTGCTCTGCTTTTGGAGTGAGGCATCTGTCCAAATATTAAAATTATCTTCACTGGCTGAAAAAGATGTGATGTGATGGTAAGAGACATGTTTCAAGTGGTAACAAACTAAATTTAAGCAAGAGATGCTGAAATATCTAAACTTTTATTGAAACCAGCTCCAAAAACAGACTCCTTATCATGTAGATTTCTAATTATATTAAGCATCGTATCATGACAAATATTCAAATCCCTTCATATCCTTCTTTAAGCAACATTGTTGTTAAAGATTTCAACATTTTTCTAATAATAATTGCTGAGAAAGTGTCAATTCTCAAACTGTCCTTGCCCCCAAAAGACTACTGTATTTTCCGCACTATAAGGCGCACCGGATTATAAGGCGCACTTGCGTCATGCATCCACCAGATGGCGGTGTGCTACCACAAGTCACACTA